>PIJE02001275.1:8727-135944 GCA_002895965.2 Coryphaenoides rupestris | reverse complement strand
TTATTGAGGATTCGATTTTGATTCCTTTATTTAGGAAAATGTATTTAATTATTAAATGATAATAAAAGAAATCAGATTTCTGTATTTCTGACAGAACAACCTCCTCTGTCGTGGCTTCTCTGATCCTCAACCACACAGTGATCTGGTCCGAATGATCACTTATGCTGATCAGATCATTGTCGAGGCCCGTGGCCCTGCAGTGCTCCAGGGCCTCCTCCCACGTCTTCTTCTCCTTTACCAAAAACAGGTTGTCTTTGAAGCAGTAATAGGGCCATTGGGATGTGCAGTTCAAGTTCTTCTTCTTCTTGTCCGTACTGGTGATGCCAACACAGTCCCCGTATTCTGAAGGCTGCCCTTCTTCCCAATTGTCTAATTTTTAAATTGCCGACATTCCAATCTCCACCTGTTTCAGGCAATCAAAGAAAATGGTTTAGTCAGACATCATCTACATTGTGTGTGAAGCAACATCCAGTGTTTATTCACACCAGTAACAAAATCCTTCATCATCCTTTACTGAAGATATTACCTATATTTTTTCCTTAGGCTTATTCACTGTAAATGTATTTTATTTTTTATTCTACTGTTTATTCCTCTATTGTTTATTATTATATTGCTATGCTATTGTTGTTGATATTTTGAGCAACCTCTGGCACAAGATTTCCTTCGGGATTAATAAAGTTCTATCTTATCTTATTTATCTTATTCTTATCATTAAGCCTCAGAAGGACTTCAGACGCCAACATTGCCTCTTCACACTGAACCATCAAAAGGGCCAGAGCAGACAACTTCCCAAATCGGAAACATTTGAGATGCGATGAAAATGGATCCATCTCAACGGGCAGGAACAGTTGTACAAGGGATGTAGAGTGTAGACACCTGTTGTGTAGTGCAGCTACATTCAATGTAGATTGATTGCAATTTAGATAGAATTAGTGCATATTTATTAAGTTTTACATTAACTCAACAGTCAATATAGAGCAAGGGGGTGTGACATACAAATGTACCTAAGCCAACGCCATGCTGTGGCTACTTTTTAAAGATTCTGCCCTTGCCATTCTTTTAAGTCCAATTCTGGATGTGGTTGATATCCTTTAAAACATTATCTCTGTTCAATACATTTGCAGTATCTAGATATTTGTCTAATTTAAATGGCCATTGGGATGGTACGATGTATTCATTTCCCTATTTCCTCAACCATAGGCTATTTAGGTGGCTTGTCTTGACTAACCAGGCATTAGCAATCAAACCCACACGCCACAGTGTGCAGTGCCAGTTAAATTGTTTTGTGCACAATAGTCGGCGTGTAGGTGGGGACATTATTCGTCTCTCCTTTATCTCTATCCAACATCATTACTTTACAGGATAAAACTTGGGTGGATTTCTATGAAGTGTAATTGAAACTGTGAACTGTGTTTCAGCTCAAAATGTTGTATATGAAATCCACCACACACTGTGGCGTTATACGAGCCTTTATTGTGTCTCAAAAGCCTAACCCTCTCTTGAACACGACTATGACTATCACCCGCTGCCCAGACGGAGCTCCACACATCCACATACACGCCTCCCACAAAACAACACAACCTGTGTTTGGAGCAGAGTAGAACTTGTAAACTTGTAACTGTAAAATGTAATGTCTAATTCATATTGCAGTTGCTGCTTGGTTATATTTGGACGGCTGAATGATAATAACTGCATCATGTCGCAACTGCTCCATTGGGTACTTTGTGCAAGTTCAAAGTTGAATCTCTGAGCCACTGTGTCTGTAGTTTCAGATGACGGGCAAAATGTCCAACTGTGCCTCCACTCGAAATAGCTTGAAGTCTGGACAAGCATTTTCAGCCATGTCAAGTCAAGTCAAGATTATTTGTATCGCCATTAATCGCAGTCTCGAAGGGCTTTGTGGGCCATGTGATTAGATTATAACACCCCCCTAGTCCAAGAAACGACTCCCTGAATTAACAAGGAAGAAATCTGGAGAAGGAACGCAGAGTGGGGGATCCCTCCTTCCAGGGATGCTTCAGAGTGCAATGGGTCATATGGGCATAGGAAAGGGGTAACAAAGCATTACAATTACAAGCAACAAAGTACAAATGATAAATAGAATAGTAATATTGTGATGGGGTGATGTGAACCTCTTAGCTCTCTCGAAGTGCGGTGTACATCCACTGCTACAGGTGCATTGGACAGTAGTGGGCAGCGAGACGTACAATCGATTTGTGAACCCTCTGTTAAGTTACCAGTTATCGTTATCATTTATCAGCAATCGTCGATAATTAAAAACCTAAATTAATTAAATAAAAAGTGAAATGAATGAATAGGGTAACAATTAAATATGTAAATAAATAAAAAGAGAAATAAATGTAAACTGAATTTTTTTATTGGGAAATAGTTAAATATGTCAAATAAACATATACATTTGATGAATTTATTTGTATATTTCTGTGCATATTTATTGATTTTTTAATTAACCTGCACTGAACCGATTCTGCGAAAAGATTCAGTCCATCCATCACTACAAAAAGACAGCTCCAGCTCAGACAAGCTTGCTGTGTGGACAAGCTTGCCGGGTGGTTAGTCCGATCAGATCATGGCTCATTTGTAAACAGCCTCTCAGAACAATTTCGGGACATGTTGGCACATCTCAGAAACAATGCGTGACTGCGCATTTGATAATTTAATCATATATCCTGTATTTGGATGTTGGAAGATGTTGGAGAAATTACTACAAGCTGTTTAGTACTTGTTTTCTTATGTAGATATACACGCCTCGAAATATGAAGTATCCTGTGTTAAATCGACTACTTGACTACTTTAGTTGTAGTTGTCCATGATATTTAGATACAGCCTACAACCAATGCAATGTCCTTGAGTGTGTGTGTCGGCGGCCCAACAAACAATAGCTGGAGGAAATGCAAATTATACGATTGAAATACTTTTTTTCAGTGCTTACCAGGTTCAGATCTGTGTATACCTGTCCAGACATAGAATAGGTCATCTTCAGGAAGTTCCCCGAAACTCGCTCCACTATTCAGGGTTGCAAGATCGATGTAATTGGTTCTGCAGTACTCTTGGGCATCTTCCCACGCTGCGGCCCATGTGACTAATATGAAGGGTGACTCAGGTGAGCCACTGTAACAGTAGAAGAATATATTCACACTGCAGGATGTGGCCCAAAATCTTCTGTAAAAGCAAAACAGAAATAACAGAAGTAACAAGTCATTACAATTTTTGACCACTTTACTATTAACTTATCAAGAATCAATGAATCGCTTTATTATTCTTGTTATAATAATTACCTCAGGCCGGCAAACAATAAACAGTGAGTAGAGCGATTACATGACTTGTGTGATTCTTCACTGGTTGTGAATATACGCGGGGAATATGGAGTACACCAAAATATGACACGGTATATGACGTATGCAAATGTCCATGTGATGTCTGTTGGTTTACATGCCGCAGCTTGGGGCATTGAGTTAACATTTTAAGCAATGCGGGAATTAAGCTGTGGGGCTGGGGCTTTTTTCGTATTTTTTCGGAAATTGGCACATTGATAATTGGTCAGGTAGAGCACGGAGAACCACACAAACCTCAATCAAGTCATTGGCATTAACATTAAGTGTACATATTGCGCAAAAACCAAACATAGGATAATCAATTTGCCATTCTATGAAATGAACTTGTTTTGACAGAGAACAACATTAAATATTAGCGGTGCATTACTTTGATGTAGAGTTTTTGTATACACAGTCTCCTGAGTATATCCCAGTAGACCAGTCATGTTTTGAATGAGAATAGGATGTTCCATCAGACCAGGAGTAAGAGGACGATGTACTCGTCTTCGCTAGGCCAATCCATGCCAGATGCGTTATCGTGGAAATCGTGTCAACCTGAGACTGACCCGTTAGAAGGGAATACCCAGAAAGCCTGTGACATAAATACATGTGAAAATAAGATTGTATTGGGTAACACAGTGATTAAATATGAAAAGAGGAAAAAAACGTTTCAACCACATCATTAGTGTTTCATCAATTATGTAATGACTATTTATAAATGAATAATTCATGGGGGGAAAAAACATGTTAGATAAGTACATGATAATTATTAACAACCAATTGACTAGCCATCTTTAAACACAGCACACAGAGTGACACTAAAAAGCAGCATGTTTCAGGCATTTCCTGCTGTTTTTGAGATTTACAATGAAACACAGTACACAGTACACAGTACCTGCAGTTGTCTTGGGCCTCCTGCCAAGTGGCAGGATATATGCGGTAACTATTGTGTTGTATAACCACTGATCCGAAAACAAACACAAGTCCTGAGAGGAAGAGGAGGATGTTGAGGAGAGTTTGAAGGAGGCTGCTCTTCATCTTGATCTAAGTTTTCTCAGCAGGGCACGGTGGTGTTGGTCACAAGTCAACACGTTGTTCTGATCCAGTCGCCACAGATGCAAGGCTGGGCGAGCTGTTTGCGGCTGTGAGTCTTGCCCCTTTTATTTGCATTGTGTGTGCGTGTTCAGAATTACCATGTCAAAAAAAAAAATTTCAGTGAATCAATTTGGTCTGTGGAGAAAAATCATACTTTGAAACAAAGACAGCTGCAGGGACAACTATAATATTTAACATTTACATTTAGGGCATTTGGCAGATGCTTTTATTAAAGGTACTATATGCAAGAATCAGAAGTGCATTCTGAGATCCGTGGGTTGAGACAATAACAATCAGAAACTAATGTTAATTCTATTCATAATTAAACCTTGTACACATTTAAAAGATCTGTGAAATATATATTGTTACATTACACAATTACATTTACGTTTACATTTAGGGCATTTGGCAGACACTTTTATCCAAGGCGAATAACAAATAGTACATTTGTTGAAAGAGACAGCAATATATCACTGTGGTACATAAAGATAGGAATAGAGCCATTTTCGAGCATTCATATTTACGAGACGAGTTTCGTAATTGCTCAGTTGCCAGCAAAAGTAGCTGGGCAGGCATGCAATTCTGAGTATGCTACCAACATCTAAGAACATACAACATGCCAAGCAATGCTAAGTGCTATTAATAAATGGCAAGACATACAAACCCGCAGGTTAGATTATCCACGCTTACATGTCACTTTGTTCCTTTTTCCCACGAAATCCGACCCGACTCAAATATAAGAGAAATCAGCCCAAAAGCTGTTCTACAACAGAGAGAGTCAGGGAAGCTCTCATGTTTTTTACTTCAACCACAACCTGCTCATTAACTGGCAATTTAAAGTGATTTGTGCTGTAAAGTCCTACATGTAGTCCCTGAACAGATTCATGATTCTTACATACAGGACCTTTAAGCCACTGACAAAGAGTACATGTGTTGAAGGAGACAGCAATATATCACTGTGGTACATAAAGATAGGAATAGAGCTGTTTTCGAGCATTCATAGTTATAAGGCTAATAGAACGAGTTTCATAATTGCTAAGTTGCCTGCATAATAGCTGGGATAAGAGCAGACGTGCAAGTCTGAGCACGTTACCAACAAGAACATACAATATGTTAATATTGTATATTTTAAGTTATATCGTGGAAGGTTTAAATAGTGAAATATACATCAAATGTATTTGGATTGGATTTGGTGTGTGTGTAGGTATACAGTATAGATATAGCCTACCTTTAGAAGAAACACAGAATAAACAATTTTGCTTTGCTGATCTGATGTTTGTCATGTGTCGACTCCATTTGACTCCTGAGCATGTAGCCACTAAACTAACATCTTAACATTCAAATGATTGCATTTATTTGACTTTTATACCAACACACAACCTAAACCTAATTTACCTATCAGATGGGGACAACATTTACCTAGAATGACAAGTGTTAGGAAAGTGTCTTCCGTGTAAGACAGTGTCAACTGGACTGGGGGTCAAGTGTACTCCAGGATCCAGGCACAGGTCCCTCATGTGAAAGCGCCCTTAAAAAGCATTCGGTGTGATCGGGGCCTAACCTGACACCACAGATGGTTTGTTTCACCAAACCACCTGAGAAGTCATCATTGGAAACTGTTTGGAAAAGGGCTGGCACTTCCTTGGCAGGTGATTGGATGAACCATCTGTCAATCGCCACAGTTGCTTCTTGCTGTCATTACAACCTTAAGCACATGCCTGGAGCTGCCGAGTCATCTTTCTTGAGCAGACAATGTGAACACAAAAAGAACTGAGCTTGGTTCATTTAAAGAGGACTAAGACACGTGCCTTGATGTGTCTGTATGGGGGAGCTTCAGATGATCATAAATCGAAAAAGGTAGTTTGTACATGAACAAAGTTTTAATGAAATTGCACTGCAGCACTATTCAAGACGCATGCAAAAGAAAAAACACACCCTAGACACACACTAGAGTAGGCCTATATTACCACCATCATTATTAGTAGTAGGAGTAGATGTTTTTGATATCACAGGAGGAGTGTGAAGAGTTGGTCCTATGTAAACATTTGTACAAAAAACAGTTTGTATCTCAATGAATTCATCTTTTTAAATGAATGTCCACAGATGTACGTGACAAAGGATGTGCAAATACTGCAACAAAGCAAAAATAGGGGCTTTGGCCAAAGTTGTTAGGGTGCCACCAAATGAAAAGGTGAGTGGCACCAGTGCCACCACTTGTCTTGAGCTCTGAATGGACTGAAATTAATTTCCGAAATTAATAAGTCATTTGTCCTTCCGAGGCGGCATCGAAAGGACACAGCATAGCTTTGGATCCCTGAATGGACTGAAACAAACAGTCCTTCCATCTACTTTTCTGACAAATCCCCTGATCGGGACCGTCCAGCGACAGAGGCATCAGAGGTCGGACATTTGCATATTAATTAGTCCTAGATAGTGTTACGCCTGACCTTGATCAGGACATTACTCATTTGTCTGTTTATTCATACCTTGTATTCAATTTGGTATTTGCTCAATAGCACTTTTACCTCATGTATGCATTTTGGCAATTTTTTGACAGGTTTTAATGTTACATAATTCTTAGTGTTCAGTGTTTTTATCAGTTATACAATGCTTTACTTCATGCAACACTTATTAACACATAAAAATGACTTTACAATCCCTTAGAAACACTTTTCACTATTCAGCCTATGTGCTGTTAACTGTTACTAAATGTTGTATGAACACATTTACTGATCAATAATTCCTGTAGCAGAGGAAGTTTCTTTTTTCGTTGCAGTTTCTGAGAGTCCAGTCTATTGTGCTGTTATCCCTGATCAGAGTTCCACAATATTGCTCTCGATCAGGACAGTCCGGCAAGTCCTGGTACGGCACAAGGTGACCATCTATCCAAATCCATTCGTGAGCAAGGTAGCGAAGGCCTGTCCACACCTGGTGAAGGAAAGAAAACAACATGTTAATCAAATGTAATCACATTCTCCTATAGGGTTTCGCATGATGGAAATGTATGTTTAATGACAATACAAATGAAGTCTGGAATGGAATGAAATGGAAGTCATTCAATGAAATCATATATGTAATCATATTTCTAATGCATAATAGAACAACCTCATCTGTTGTGGCTTCGATGACCGCCAACCACACAGTGAGCTGATCCCAATGACTTATGCTGATCAGATCATTGTTGTAGTCCATGGCCCTGCAGTGCTCCAGGGCCTCCTCCCAGGTCTTGTTCTCCTTTACCAAAATCAGGTTGCTGCCGAAGCAGTAATAGGCCCATCGGGTTGTGCAGTCTAAGACTCTCAGCTTAAAGTCGATATTGGCGATGCCAACACAGTCCCCGTCTTCTGTCGGCTGCCCGTCCTCCCAATTATCTAATTTTGAATTGGTGACACTCCAATCTCCACCTATTAGCGCAGAAAGGATCATGTACACACAAAATGTTAACCGATAACTTTACAGTCGCCCAGGGCTCCATGCAAGCTTACATTGCCACTGGGCACAAGGGACACTCTACAGCGCCCAGGTGCTGGCTGGGAGGTTTTTTCATTTTTTTCATTTTTCATTCTCATTTTGCCCACCCCCCACACACACACACACACACACTCCACCAACAATAGGGCAATCAATTCAACAGTATTTGATGTACTATTCCATCTATTTGTCTGTCTGATATCTGATATCAATCAATCCAATCCAAATTATCTCCCAATATACGTGCCTTTACCAACATCTATCTATCTGTCTGTCTGTACTGTATGTCTCTCTAGATCCGTCTGGTGCAGAAGAGTGCAGTGGAACCTTTTGTTATCATTTACGTTGGAGTAATAATCGAGTAGGCCTACTCGAATGCTATAAATGTTATTGGGTGAACAAATATATGAGGCATCTTCTACGATTAATCAATGATTACTTGGCCTATTTTTGGGAGGTGTTGTCGACTACTAAAATGCAGCTGTTCTGAATGCCATATTGAGGAGTAACATGACTGTACGAGATTCAGATTACAATTACACCATTGAAATACAAAAATGTCATAGTTTACCAGGGTCAGATCTGCGTATACCGGTCCAAACATAGACTCGGTCAATTGCAGGAAGATTATTGAATTGGGAATAGTATTTCAGGATAACAAGATCAATGTGATTGTCTATGCAATACGCTCTGGCATCCTCCCAATCCATAGCCATTGGGACAAATGTGACGACACCATCGTCATCATGACAGTAGAAGTAGTGATCCTCATTGCAGCTTGTGAAAGAAATGTCTCTGAAAAAGCAAAACAGACATTATAAACAATTAAAAGTAACAATAAAATACCATTTCATCAATAAATCTGCAAGGACATAATAACTTGGGTTTGAGCTTATTCACAATTTTCATTGGGGCAGTTTACTTTCACTCATCAAAAAACAAATGTATAATTTTATTATTCTTAGGCATTCCCAGGCATTACTTTGCTTTACAGGATTGAGAAATGATCAATAACTAAATCAATCAAGGTCACATCTCACAGCCCCAGTTCTCAAGCGATGTGGAGCAATGAGGGAATTACGCCATGGGCTGGAGCCTCCACTAGTGCGAGATCAAAAGACGCAAGCCTCCACCAGCACGAGGCTGTGGTCGAAAAATACAGCCTATGTAGAAATACGGCCTATGTCCTTTCCTAGCTACTTTTCCCTTAGCCCTTCCATGAGGTCAAGGAAAGATGTGAAGGAGAATACATAAGAATTTAGTCAACTAAGAGAATCCGGCTCCACTTACACTAAAATTTGTCATTATGCGACGGCGCGTGTTATGGACATGGGTCTCCTGTGGTGAAACTACAATGATCAGAAGATGGACTACACCCCGAGCACCCCAGTAAAGAATTATTAATTCATTACCAAGATTGGAATTTAAATAAACAATAAATATAGGCCACTAGTAGAACAGTCACAAAAGTTACATTAAATGCTCATCCCCCTGTCTGCTCAGACATGAATCCCAATTATTGTTATTGTTTACATGATGATCAGTTTTTGTGAATGGCCGAATGTTCCTGACACAAGGAATGATGGGACGCTACTATGTCCTTTGCTTTAGTAAAGCGTGGTCCAGTGTATCCTATGCTAAAGGAGATAAGAAAGGAAGCATTGAAGCACCTTTCCTTCGCATTTAGCATAATAAAAGCATAGCACATATGGCAGCTGAGAAGGCCATTATTTGCATTCTTTAAAATGTATTTTTGGGGCCTAATAACATTTATTAGTTAGATACTACTAAATATTAGTTGGATCCATTCTGTGCACTGCGGGGGTTTATATATAAGTCGCTGCTGATTGGGTATTATCTCAGACACACCCACCAAACAGGATAAAACGTACTTCACGAATGTGAAATGTGCAATGTAGGTCGATGCCTGTTTTCAGTATATCATTTACATTTACATTTAGGGCATTTGGCAGACGCTTTTATTCAAAAACGACTTACAAAGAGTACATTTGTTGAAGGAAAAGCAGCAATATATCGCTCTGGTACATAAAGATAGGAATAGAGCTGTTTTCGAGCGTTCATATTTACAAGACTAATAGAAGGAGTTTCGTAATTGCTAAGTTGCCTGCATAAGTAGCTGGGATAATTTAATAATGCCAAGACGTACAAACACGCAAGTTAGTGCTAGGGATTCGCAGAGGAAGGCGAGGGGGGGGGGGGGGGGGTTATGCAGAGTCCAGGTGAACCTGTGTTTTCAGGTTCCTGAATTCTGCCCTCTAGACCACTGCAGTGTATCCTTCATCTCTTCGTTTTGTAGTTAGAATTATAGATGTTGTCATTTGTTACCACAGATTTATTGTAATCTGTTCTTTTGATGTCAAGGTGATTTCATTGCACTCACTGCAAAGCACTGTAAATATGTTTAGTAGATTCTGAAGGCTTACATTAATTAGCACAGCCTCCAATCATCATCAGTTGTGTTGTGATTTTGCTATTGTGAATACCTTGACTGGTATAGTATTGTGAGGTAGTATCAGGGCAAGCTTGCTAGGGCTGTGTGCATGCGTGCTGGATGTGGTGGGCCTATTTGGGACATTGTCCAGGGCTGTTGTTTAGTCCCAGTCCATCCCTGCATAGTTGAGTGTTTTAGCCCTCGCACTAGTGGGTGCATTGTGGTTGTTCGAGTGTTTGGTGTACATATACACCCATTTGAAGAGGGGAAATTGGCCCTAGCATTGAGCTCCGTTGATAATCTGTTAAAACATGGAAGACAACACAGAGTTCAAAAAAGTCGTAAACGTAGTACATAATACATAGCATAGAGCAGTGTTTCCCAAACCGTGTGCCGCGGGACACTGGTGTGCTGTGAGATCTACCTAGGTGTGCCGCAGGAAAAATACATAGTCAGTTTTGTCATCAATAATTTTAATGGCTGAAATTAAAGGCTTTTTAAATCACATTTCATGTCATTATTTCTAAACTTAACTGAATTTCTAATAAAAAAAATATATATATATACAGTATATTTGCACTTTCATTCATCTTGATACACTATGGTCAACATTCACTCACTAACAGGCAATCACACGTCACACAGAACAACAACATCTGCAGGCACAAGTAGATCATGGATACGTTCAAGATCACTGCTCTCTTTTAATGCGTTCATGCAACACTGGATGTTTTGGATGTTTAATGTCATGGTGGTGTGCCCTGAGAATTTGTCATTGTAAATAGTGTGCCGCGAGAGAAAAAGGTTTGGGAAACACTGACACGTAGAGTAAGCAAGTTGCCGAACTTTACACTGGCTGGTTTTGTCTAAGAACCATGTGGTGCATTACCTGCTTGTGGAGCACAAAATTCCACATTTTGGATCAGGACTTCGTTTAGATGAACTTCCCGACCATGAATAATAGGATGTTCCGTCAACCCACTTGATACTCTGACTCGAATATTTCTTCACGCCAACCCACGTCTCGTACGTCCATGGATTATTCTGAGCAGTCTGAATCTCAGACTGCTCAGTTAAAAGCGTCTTCTCCGGATATGCCGAACTATTGGGACATAAATGTGTGAAATTAAGATTGTATTGGGTAACAATAGATTCTTTGAGATTGACTATAAAAAGTGGAAAATTATCCCACAAAGTTACATCATTAGCATTTAGGGCATTTGGTGGACGCTTTTATCCAAAGCAACTTACAAACAGTACATTCACTACAAGTGTCAGAAACTATTAGTGTCAGAAACCCTGCCTGTACTTCCTCCTCCTAATTAGTTCCCTCTAGAGCAGTGGTCACCAACTCGTCGATCGCGATTGACTGGTCGATCTTTGAGACTTTCCCCGTAGTTCCCGAAAATAATAGAAAAATGCATACACACATTTATATTTGTATATTTATATTACATATGATATAATTGTGGTATGCGAGGGGCCGTGGTTTAGCAGGTGAAACAAGGGGAGCGGAGCAGCAAAATGGCAGAGATTGATGCCGTAGGGGATGAGCAAAATTCACCTGATCATATTTATTTGACACCTGTTTACTCTCCCCACGGTAGGAGGCTATGGATGGAGCTTGAGTACCCGACACAAGGCCGACTCCATAACCAATGACGCCGACTAAAAACAATATTATGATTTTCCTTATGAAGCCAATGAGCGAGCCTAATTTAGAATTAAAGACTGTTCCGCATTATCCCAACTCTCGTCACTCCTTCCCGGTCAAGAAACCGGTTGTGTGAGTTGTGTTCTCTGAATCTGAGTCCTTGACTAGTTTTTGTGACAATTAGTTCTTGTTTGCAAACTTCTTTGACTGTTATGTTGGTGTCATCTAGCCGTGTCTGGCACAAAGTTGCATTGCATGGAAAACCAGCTTTCAAGGCTAGTTAAACAGGGGCATTATAACAACCAGGTACAATGCACCTCATTATTGCACCGATATACAGTAGCATCAACTAAAGTTAGCAGACGATCTTTGTTCAATATGACATCGATAACAAGAACATTTGTGGAATGTTTTGCTTTGCTTCTCCCTAAATTTGCTGTGACAGGAAGAAAAAAAAGGAAACCGTACGACTATGTGGACTTGCACGAAAATGAAATGGGGGTTTTTTTTCCTAACACTACACTTTTGAAATGAAATAACTAATCTGTAAATTAATCTCCCCATGTTCATGTTTACATGTTAGTCTAACATGGAGTTTGATTTTGAATGGGCTATTGGATGTGGGGGGGAGGGGTGGGGTTGCTCAAATATCTAAATATTGAAGCAAGCAACCTAAAAACTGTCTGGGTTGCATAGAAAAGGCTGAGTAGTTGTGAAAATGACCCCAGTATTTTAGACAGAAATTCCCCTTTAAACACAGATTCACATTGAAAGGAAGCATGTCTCAGGTATGTTCGACTGTTTCCTATATTTAGAATGAAACAGTAACAATACCTGCAGGTGTCTTCGGCCTTCTGCCAAGTCGAAATTTCACTGTCTAAATGAGCATGTTGTATAACCACTGATCCGAAAACACTGACAAGTTCTGAGAGGAAGAGGATGTTGAGGAGAGTTTGAAGGAGGCTGCTCTTCATCTTGATCAGCAAGTTCTCTCAGCAGGACGCAGTGGTGTCACAACTCAACACGTTCCGATTCAGTCACCACAGATGCAAGGCTGGGCGAGTTGCTTGTGGCTGTGAGCCTTGCCCCTTTTATACATAGAGATGCACTGCGTATTGTAATTGTATTGCGTATTGTATAAGCAATACTTGAGAAGGACACGGAAAATAAACAATTTTGCTTTGCTGCATGTTTGATGTTTGTCATGACTCCATTTGCCTCCTGAGCATGTAGCCACAAAACTATCCTCCTAACATTCAAATCATCACTCTCAGAGTATTTGACTTCTATACCAACACACACCAGGTAAAGCTAATTTACCTATCATATGGGGACAATATTTAACTAGAAAGACAAGTAAAAGGAAAGTTTCTTTAAGAGAGGGACCACTAAAACGATCGGTGAAAGCGTTCTTAAATAAACAAACCCCTTGTTCATGTGGAAGCCTCCCCTCTCACAGACATTCCTGCCTCGTTATCACTCTTTTTCTCTCCCTATACTAGGTGAAAAAATAAACATAAAATATACTTTTTGTGTGCTTTTTTCATCGCCTTTAAGTACTAAAGTACTAAATACTAAAGTGTAAATAGTATGATAAATTAGCACTTTTTACAACCTTTAAGTGTACTGAAGTACACTAGTAAAAATCATGCTTTGTGAGCACTCAAAACACACTTACTACAATTATATCACCAGTGTCTTGGAAATATACTTAAAGAGCCATTACAGTTCAATTGGTTCGACTTGGCTGACAAACACAGTTTTTGTTATTTTGCCTTCTGCAATTGTCTTGATTGCAGTTCCTTTGGTACGTTTTCTCATTTGCCTCTTTGGCCGCTCTGGTGGTGTCAATCGATTAAATAAATGTATCGAGTTAATCACAATAATAATCTGTGATTAATCATGATTAATCACAAGTTTAAAATACTAGTATTTACTATTTTGTATTTTGGGTGGAGATAAAACAAATACATGTGTGGTGTAATAAAGAAATGCATTACAAACTGGTAAGAGAAAGAGGGTTTTTTACTTCATTTTAACATTTCATGACATGACTCCAGTCAACCTAAAGTCTTCTCTTCTTTGAACCAGTTGCTCAGGCAGACTAGCTTGTTGATATTTTCAGATGACAGAGCTGTCCTCTTCTTCTGCACAATGTGGCCTGCCAGAGAAAACAGTCTCTCACATGGTACTGTTGAAGCAGGTGTAGCTAAGTACCTTTGTGCAATATGGGCCAGCTTAGTATGGGCACCTTTGTGTGCCGACCACCACTGTAGTGGACATGCCTCAATGCTGACACTGGGCTTTGCCCTATACCTGTCTACAGTTTTGTGTGGTGCCTCATCATCTGACTCAGACTCCATCAGTAGGAGGGCCATCTTCTTCTTTTGTGGCTCAGATTACATTTCCTCCATGGAGGGCTGTGGTGCAGTCCACACCACTCCATGAAACTGTCCACCACACTCCTGTACTCGGACTCCTGCTCCTTTCTCATACAGCCCACAATGGCAGTCATCTGAAAACTTCTGCAGGTGGCAGGACTGTGAGCTGTATCTGAAGTCTGAGGTGTAGTGTGAACAGGAAGGGAGACAGGACTGTCCCCTGAGGTGCTCCCGTGTTGCTCACTGTAGTGTCCGACATGTTGCTCTGCAGCCTCACATACTGTGGCCGACCTGTGAGGTAGTTAGTAATCCAGGCCACTAGTGGAGCGTCCACCTGCATGTCCAGTAGCTTAGTCCCAAGCAGGGCAGGCTTTATGGTGTTGAAAGCGCTTGAGAAGTCGAAGAATGTGACTCTCACAACGCTGCCTGCCTCCTCCAGGTGAGAATAAGCCCTGTGCAGCAGGTAGATGATGGCGTCTATTATGGGCCCAAAGTGATTTATCAGATTTCCCCCAATCGACATCTCAAACATTACACATCAGATATCAGGAAAAAAACATTATTTGATTGAACCACAATTGTCACGTTATTCATTTAACTGAACTTGAACTTGAACTAAGAGAAAACAGGCATAATAACAAATGTACTGATAAGGTTAAATGATCTGCAAATTAAATCATTGCTCCCTTCTCCCAAACAATGAACATGCATTCAATGGGTCGATTACCATACCATATGTGCTTGTGGAATACACTTAGGCCAGATGGGGCAGTGCCACTGCCACCACTGGTCTGTCTGTCCCCCTGAAGGGTGATTTATGTTTGGGTTTTTGCACCCTCTGCTGGACTTCAGTAGTATTGGACAAGCATTAGCTCAGGAGGTAAGGGCGGTAGTTTGGGAACTGGAAGGTTGCCGGTTCGATCTCCGGGCTCCGCCTAGCTAAGTGTTGAGGTGTCCCTGAGCAAGACACCTAACCCTAACTGTTCCTGACGTGTTGGTTGTTACCTTGCATGGTTGACACCGCCGTCGGTGTATGAATGGGTGAATGTGAGGCAATACTGTAAAGCACTTTGGATAAAAGCGATATATAAATGCAATCCATTTGCTTTCATCACCCACGTGTCTTTGTTGTTTGTCTTCGCCCCCACCTGTCACAGTTCACCTCTTTCCATGTGTTGTACCCCGTGTGTTGTGTGTATCTGTTTAGTATTGTTTCATGTTTTATCTTGTTCTGCCTTTGTGTGTATGCCCGTATGTTTTAGTTTACTGCCGTCTAGTTATTGTTTTCATGTGTTCGGTTCACCCGGTGTTTTAGTTTGTTATTCATGGTTTCATGCAATATATTGTGGTTTGCATATTCCTGTAATGTGTTTCCACTTCCCTGATTAGTTTCTCCCTATTTATACCTGCCCCAACCTTGTGTCCAATCACATCAGAACACTAACACGAAAGCAATATCAATTCGCTGCCAATAAAAGTGGGCGTGTTTAGGACAAGATTCAAAGCACCCCCAGGCAAAAATCAAAACCTGCCAATCAGAGAGCAGCTTTTCGTCACGTGTTTGCCAAAAGGATACTTACTCCCATACAGGCTCATTATTTCAGCGGCTCACAAGTTCCACAACCAGAAAATGTAATGGTTTAAGAACCACAACGACACATACAGGTCGATGATATACTGTACATAGCCGAGCTATAGACCTATCATTACAGGAAGTAGCCGAAGTACGTATTGTATTCACACATAAATAAATTAATAACAAAATGGAACGATTTTTAATGAAAGCACACCAACATTTTGACGCATTGTAAAAGTAAACCAATGGCGGTTCCACCCCAGTTGCCACCCTATTTGTAGGCAATTAAAATAATCTAAATTGTTTTTTAAACTTCATTAAAGTTTGTGTTATGTCTCAGTCGTTCGTGTGCAAATAATGGGCCCGCCACTGGCCCGGGAAAATCCACCTGGGTTTATTTGTCTGAGTAAGGGATCTTCTGCAAATTTGTTGGCTTGACATGTCAGTCCCCAAAAATTAATAATCTTCTTTACACCTTATCAAACGCACATTAATAAGAAACTCCCTGTTTTAGAAGGAGAATATAAAATAATATAAAATTGCCTTTTTTATTCTGGTGGCTGTATTGACTCCACATTAGAGTGTGTTACTTAAGACAAATGAGAAGTCATTGAAAAGTGAAATTACATGGCGCAAATGTTTTTCGGAAAAAATATTCACTAGAAATCAACTAAATGACAGTTTCTCATTGTGATTGCTGTAGTAGTCTCTAATTGCATTGTCACTTACTACAGGTTACCATTTTTGGAGTAAGTCAGTTCCCTGTATTTATATGCTGCTCTTTATCCCATATTTTCAAGAGGGAAAGGAAAGCCCTTCGCTTTTTTAACCGGGCAAAATGTCTAAACCACTTAGTTGTCCATATTTTAATCAATATTATATAAAGGACTGACATTTGGAGTGCAATTGCACAATATACACAACATTATTTAATATATTTGTATTTATTATATTATACTATTATACTATCCACAATTTTATTTACTATTTTTATAGGCTACTACATATGCCATAATATTGTAATGTACTCATACTACACTGTATTGTTAAAGCAAAAATAATGGGGATGTAGACAGAAAAAGCCATTTCCACAATGAACATTTTTTTTTCACATTACATGTACATTAAATTATATTATATAGGGATGTCTCCATGAGTATTAACCAAGGGAAATAAGCAAGAAATATAAATATTATCTCTGATAGTTGCTTAAACTTCTCAAAATAAAGAAGTTTAACTAGGACTAGGCTGTCTAGACTAGACGTTGTCTCATTATTATGTGATTCACATGCATAAAACATCACTGGAATGTAGGAAATGAAGTCTCTGAAATTTATTTGACCTCTGCCCCCCCAGCTGGAACCTCATGTCCCCCTTCTGCCACCCCAGGTAACACTTGCTAAAAACCGCCACTGAAGTAATTAGTAACACGTTTATTTCATAATTCTTTCATATCATGTTTAGCGTGTTCAAATAGATTTTTCCTCTAGAAATGGTGGGGGGGAGACCGGGAGTGGACAGACGGACGAGATCCCACCCCCAGGTGGTGGTCATGACAGGAGACAGTTGTACTCGTCTGACCTGTGATGGATGCCTTCCACACCCTGTTCAGTTATTGCCTGAGCCTGCTTTTTTAATGCTTTTGAATGTACTTTTATTATTAAGTCTGGTCATTACTATCTCTATCTCATTACTATCTCAAATTCGACATTAGAAACAAATTGTACAGGATAAAGGCTGAACAATTACATCTTTTTCTAAATAAATATCAATAGAAAAGTTTATAAAGCTTATATTGGCTCCTTTTAAACAAAAGAGCCAATATATATGTTCATTCAACGTAATATGTATTTTTCTTAGTGGAGATCTGCAAGTGCATGTGCACTTTTGCATTTTTTTCTTTGTCATAGATAATATTTTTTCCTCCTTAAATGCCAATACTGGCAAGAAGTTAGTTATCTCTGTAAAGTTTCCCGACAGTTGAAGTGGGCGACTCCTCCCCTCTCCTCCCCTTGCTGCCCACGAAGATAAGACCCCCCGCCCCAACACACACACACACCTCATGTATACCCTTACTCTACCCTTACTCCCCTTACTCTACCATGACCGACTCTAACGCACTGTAAGTATACACACTTTCATCAAACTACAGGGGGGAATTGGCTCACGGTGGCGTGATGCAGTATGTTGTGTTTTGAACCTGACCTGGTTGTGGGGTGGGGGTGTGGGGTGTTTATATCTCAGTGTTGACCAGGGGACACAGGAGATCGTCCATGGAGCAAAAGGAAAAGAAAAACAGATGAGGAAACAAAAGAAATCGGAGTCCTGGAGACCTCAGCAGCCAGAAGACCCCTTCACCATGGTGAGTATGCAAATTGAGCAATAACAAGGCAGAGAGTTTTTATTATGTATTCTTTTTATTGAGACCTGGCTTGATGCCTACCTGCCTCCGTATAGTCGTTTGGGATGTATGAAGAGAGTGTGGTTGGTGGCTGGTTTGTGCAGACTCACCTGGCCCGAGTCAGGCTGATAGGGACTGCACACCCGCTGTGGTGCATTAAGGCCAATCAATCAAGGCAGACAGGATAAACCAGCCATCACCACACACACACACACACACACACACACACACACAAAACATTTCCAACTTACCAACAATAAACAGGTTTTCCAACATCTAGCTGTGTGCAACATCTAGCTGTGTCATCAGAGGAGCCCCATGAAAGTCTTATGTGATATGAAGCAGGATTTACTAACATGCTATCCTATACTATGATGCTATATGCTATATACTGTACTATACTATACTATACTATGCTATACTATACTATACTATACCATGTTATTCCATGTTATATTCTATGCTGGTCTATACTGTACTATAGTATACTATGTTATTCCATGCTATATGCTATGCTGGTCTATACTGTACTATACAATGTTATTCCATGTTATATAATATACTGTACTGTACTATACTATGCTATGGTATTCCATGCTATACTGGGCTAAACTGTAATATGCTATGGTATTCCATGCTGTGTGCTATACTGGGCTATACTACTGTACTATAATACTATTCCATGATATATGCTTTCTCCATCTTCCATTAGCTGGATTCTCTCCCTGAGGAGAAGCAGCAGGAGATCCAGAGAGCTCTGCACCTCTTCTCTCTGGGCCGGGGTCTCCCCAGGACCCTGCAGGAAGCACAGAGACACACCTACCTCTTCTGGGACTCCCAGCCCATCCCCAAACTTGGTAAGCACCGCCTCCCAGTAACCACGCAGACTGGTTCATCTCCCCACGCAGTGACGCGGGGACACTTTTTAGTTTATGTCATTGTCAAAGTAAAATGATATTCTTAAAGGGTCGGTATCGTGGTGAGTTCATATTGTGTTTGTACTTGTCCATTGAGAAAATCATCCAAACATTTTGAATCCTAATAATAAGAATATCGCAATTGATAAAACCGTCTTTACTGTCTTACTAGTATGAACTAGTAAGACAGTAAAGACGGTTTTATCAATTACGAAAGGCCTTTGTATAAATTCTCCTTTAGTATTATTTTTCATCAGTTTCATAATTGTGAAGACCACACTTGATCTTTTGTCACTCAGTATACACAACTTCATACCACCCTGTTTCCCTCCACTTGGCCTGCCACCGCTAGGTGCCGGGGCGGTGACCCAGTCAGGCCCAATAGCGGAGCCCAGCGGCGTGGTGCGCCAGGAGCCGTACTCCCTCCCTCCGGGGTTCACCTGGGACACTCTGGACACGACCAGCACGCCTGTGGTGGGTCACCTACACCGACACGCCACACCCACACCCATAACATGTCATGTTGTTCATTACATCATCGTCATCATTCAGCCCCAAATGTCGTCTTATTGTAACCTAGAACACATGGCTGGAGCGTTGTTTCCTCCCTGGCAGTCGCTACCCCTTGTGGGGTCACCACATTTGCATACGGGGGTCGCTGGAGATTGATTTCCTTCTTCTATTTTGTTCATCATATTTTATTTGGTGTTTTTTAAGGATAACGCACATTGTTCAGATTGCTGACTTAAAGGTTAGAGCTATTTAATGGTGCATTTTTTTTATTATATATTTTTGTATTTATTAGATATTATACTATCCTGACTGATCCTGCCCCCTTTCATGTCAAAAACAGTATCTCTATGTATACGTTTTTGTTCTGCCCTACCGACGCCACATAAATGTGTATTGATATTCTTAGCAATGTCCCTTTTCCCCACAGTGGCCTAGCAGCTGTTAAGAATAATAAGAATTTGTTCTGAATGAACTGCAAGGTTAAATAAAGGTTTAAAGGGAAAAAGAAAAAAAGACAAATGAGTGTATTGCGTGGATTGGTATTCTGTTTCTTCTCTTCTCAGTTGAAGGAGCTCTGTTCACTCCTGAGTGAAAACTACATGGAGGAGGATGACAACACACTACGACGAAAGTTTACCCCTGAATATCTGAAATGGTGAGTGGCTAAATGTTGATATTCCACTTTTTAAGTCTTATTAGGTGTTGGTTATTGCCCTGGATATTATTATATTGGATTGGTAACCATAAAACTTCAATTAAAAAGTCCCTTTACAGGCCGGGTGTTGAGTTTTGACGGCACTGCCGTTGAGCTCTAGATCTAAAGTCTTGACGTGTGAGACTAGTTCATGGTTAAAGAGCGGTTAATGAGGGTCGATTATCAGTCGGAAGAAAAATAATTCTGAATTAGTGTCCCTAGTGGATGCTATTGTGTTAGAATAGCCTGAGTGTGTGATGTGTGTGGTTCCCCAGGGTCCTAGAGCCTCCTGGCTGGCAGGCCCAGTGGCTGTGTGGCGTCAGGGTGAGCATCAATCACAAGCTGGTTGGATTCATCTCCGCCGCGCCCGCCAACCTCCGCATTCATGATACGTGAGGCTTTTTATCAGTTGTTCTCTGAATGTTAAGTTATTATTATATCATTATAATTACAGTTATTACAGTCTCCCGCTGATAGAGAGAAATCTAAAGTTCAGCAAAGTACACTGCCTTTTCTGCAAATACCGTATATCTCAGTCTATCTGTAACAATAGACGTTCATGTTAGAAATATGTTAGACATATTTGTAAGTGTCATATTTTTTCATGCCAATCAAAATCAATATTTTGTTTGGCATGTTTTGAAGCTAATTGGGGACTGGATAATTCAGGAGCAGGTAAGGGTTAGGTTATCCACTCAAGGGTGCCTGCATGTAAGCTTACAGCCGTTGGGTATCGAACCCTGTCTGATATTAAATGATATAATGGTGATAGAATATGATAATTTGATATGATAACATATAAAATATCTTTAAACCTACTGTATAACTGTCTCCCTCCAGGGACAGGAAAGGTGGCACAGGTCAACTTCCTGTGTGTCCACAGGAAGTTGCGTCAAAACATTTCCTCCATGGAGGGCTGTGGTGCAGGTTCCCTGTCCTTTAGCATCTCAGTCACCTTTCGCCACACCTTTTCCCTCTCTGCTCTGGGCAGGGACCTGAGGTCCTTGAATCTGGGATCTAGAGCTGTTGCTATCTTAAGTCTGACATGTTTGTGTCCTCCTTTCATCTCTTTATGTCAGGGGTATACAATTGCATTTCAAAGAATTCCAGTTAAATAAAATATCCTCTTCTTTAACTGGCCCTCAAAATGACATTATAATGTCTAACTTGCATGATGATGTCATATGCTGTATATTGAAGCAGCCTAGTAATCGTATCAACATCTATAGTCTGGCGCTATGTAGTTAAAGGTGCTGTATGTAAGAATAATGAATCCGTTCAGGGACTACATGTAGGATTTTACAGCAAAAAAAAGCTTTAAATTGCCAGTTTGTGAGAAGGTTGTGGTTGAAGTTAAAACATGAGAGCTTCCTCGACTCTCTCTGTTGCGTAGAACAGCTTTTGTAAATTTGGCGGCAGACCTTTTGGTCAATAAGTCATTTTACTTTTAGCATGCTTTCTAAAAACCACTCAAACTGTAGACTAATAACTTGAGCTGAACCAGGTTTAACTTAATTCAATTCAATTCAATTCAATTTTATTTGTATAGCCCTTAATCACAAGACAGTCTCAAAGGGCTTTACAGGCCAGATTATTAGAATAGAATAGAATAGAATAGAATAGAACTTTATTAATCCAGAATGAAATTCTTGTGCCAGGTTACATAGCGCGATACAGTACAATAAAACAATATGGAAAACAACAGAATGATAAAAATAAACTAACAGATTTACAAATGTACAGTTAAAATATACAAATATGTAGGCAAGATAAGATATTCCAACGGTGAAAACAATTTGGCATAATTGAAGTGAAATATTATTGGACATGACATTAAGAATATTGCACATGATGATGAGAGGAGATGAGAGGTAGTGTTATAGATAATATTTATAAACATGATAATAATAATAATAATAATAATATAGCACATGATAGAGTATTGCACAGACTCCAATTCCACTCCCAGGACAGAACCCGCTTTCCTGATGAGCTTATTGAGTCTGTTGGCGTCGGCTGCCTTCACCCTGCTGCCCCAGCACACAACAGTGTAGAAGATGACGCTGGCCACCACAGAGTGATAGAACATCTGCAGCATGGTCCTGCAGACGTTGAAAGATCTGAGTCTCCGTAGGAAATACAGGCGACTCTGACCTTTCTTATACAGTGGCCGCATCTTGTGTGCTGGGGCAGGCAGGGTGAAGGCAGCCGACGCTAACAGACTCATTAAGCTCATCAGGAAAGCGGGTTCTGTCCTGGGAGTGGAATTGGAGTCTGTGCAATACTCTATCATGTGCTATATTATTATTATTATCATGTTTATAAATATTATCTATAACACTACCTCTCATCTCCTCTCATCATCATGTGCTATATTATTATTATTATTATCATGTTGTCTATAAATACAATCTATAACACTACCTCTCATCTCCTCTCATCATCATGTGCAATATTCTTAATGTCTTAATGTCATGTCCAATAATATTTCACTTCAATTATGCCAAATTGTTTTCACCGTTGGAATATCTTATCTTGCCTACATATTTATATATTTTAACTGTACATTTGTAAATCTGTTAGTTTATTTTTATCATTCTGTTGTTTTCCATATTGTTTTATTGTACTGTATCGCTATGTAACCTGGCACAAGAATTTCATTCTGGATTAATAAAGTTCTATTCTATTCTATTCTATTCTATTCTAATAATCTGGCCTGTAAAGCCCTTTGAGACTGTCTTGTGATTAAGGGCTATACAAATAAAATTGAATTGAATTGAATTGAATTAAGTTAAACCTGGTTCAGCTCAAGTTATTAGTCTACAGTTTGAGTGGTTTTTAGAAAGCATGCTAAAAGTAAAATGACTTATTGACCAAAAGGACTGCCGACAAAATTTACAAAAGCTGTTCTACGCAACAGAGAGAGTCGAGGAAGCTCTCATGTTTTAACTTCAACCACAACCTTCTCACAAACTGGCAATTTAAAGCTTTTTTTTGCTGTAAAATCCTACATGTAGTCCCTTACATACAGCACCTTTAACTACATAGCGCCAGACTATAGATGTTGATACGATTACTAGGCTGCTTCATATACAGCATTGACATGCATCATGCAGTTAGACATTTATGAATGTCATTTGTCGGAGGGCCAGTTAAAGAAGAGGATATTTTATTTAACTGGAATTCTTTGAAATGCAATTGTATACCCCTGACATAAAGAGATGAAAGGAGGACACAAACATGTCAGACTTAAGGTAGCAACAGCTCTAGATCCCAGATTCAAGGACCTCAGGTCCCTGCCCAGAGCAGAGAGGGAAAAGGTGTGGCGAAAGGTGACTGAGATGCTAAAGGACAGGGAACCTGCACCACAGCCCTCCATGGAGGAAATGTAATCTGAGCCACAAAAGAAGAAGATGGCCCTCCTACTGATGGAGTCAGAGTCAGATGATGAGGCACCACACAAAACTGTTGACAGGTATAGGGCAAAGCCCAGAGTCAGCATTGAGGCATGTCCACTACAGTGGTGGTCGGCACACAAAGGTGCCCATACTAAGCTGGCCCATATTGCACAAAGGTACTTAGTTACACCTGCTTCAACAGAACCATGTGAGAGACTGTTTTCTCTGGTAGCCACATTGTGCAGAAGAAGAGGACAGCTCTGTCATCTGAAAATATCAACAAGCTAGTCTGCCTGAGCAACTGGTTCAAAGAAGAGAAGACTTTAGGTTGACTTGGAGTCATTCATGAAATGTTTAAAATGAAGTAAAAAACCCTCTTTCTCTTACCAGTTTGTAATGCATTTCTTTATTACACCACAGATGTATTTGTTTTATCTCCACCCAAAATACAAAATAGTAAATACTAGTATTTTATTATCTAGGTCTATATTATTGTGATTAACTCGATACATTTATTTAATCGATTGACACCACCAGAGCGGCCAAAGAGGCAAATGAGAAAACGTACCAAAGGAACTGCAATCAAGACAATTGCAGAAGGCAAAATAACAAAAACTGTGTTTGTCAGCCAAGTCGAACCAATTGAACTGTAATGGCTCTTTAAGTATATTTCCAAGACACTGGTGATATAATTGTAGTAAGTGTGTTTTGAGTGCTCACAAAGCATGATTTTTACTAGTGTACTTCAGTACACTTAAAGGTTGTAAAAAGTGCTAATTTAGCATACTATTTACACTTAGTATACTTAAAGGCGATGAAAAAAGCACACAAAAAGTATATTTTATGTTTATTTTTTCACCTAGTATAGGGAGAGAAAAAGAGTGATAACGAGCAGGAATGTCTGTGAGAGGGGAGGCTCTCCACATGAACAAGGGGTTTGTTTATTTAAGAACGCTTTCACCGATCGTTTTAGTGGTCCCTCTCTTAAAGAAACTTTCCTTTTACTTGTCTTTCTAGTTAAATATTGTCCCCATATGATAGGTAAATTAGCTTTACCTGGTTGTGTGTTGGTATAGAAGTCAAATACTCTGAGAGTGATGATTTGAATGTTAGGAGGATAGTTTAGTGGCTACATGCTCAGGAGGCAAATGGAGTCATGACAAACATCAAACATGCAGCAAAGCAAAATTGTTTATTTTCCGTGTCCTTCTCAAGTATTGCTTATACAATACGCAATACAATTACAATACGCAGTGCATCTCTATGTATAAAAGGGGCAAGGCTCACAGCCACAAGCAACTCGCCCAGCCTTGCATCTGTGGTGACTGAATCGGAACGTGTTGAGTTGTGACCAACACCACTGCGTCCTGCTGAGAGAACTTGCTGATCAAGATGAAGAGCAGCCTCCTTCAAACTCTCCTCAACATCCTCTTCCTCTCAGAACTTGTCAGTGTTTTCGGATCAGTGGTTATACAACATGCTCATTTAGACAGTGAAATTTCGACTTGGCAGAAGGCCGAAGACACCTGCAGGTATTGTTACTGTTTCATTCTAAATATAGGAAACAGTCGAACATACCTGAGACATGCTTCCTTTCAATGTGAATCCGTGTTTAAAGGGGAATTTCAGTCTAAAATACTGGGGTCATTTTCACAACTACTCAGCCTTTTCTATGCAAGACAGTTTTTAGGTTGCTTGCTTCAATATTTAGATATTTGAGCAACCCCACCCCTTCCCCCCACATCCAATAGCCCATTCAAAATCAAACTCCATGTTACACTAACATGTAAACATGAACATGGGGAGATTAATTTACAGATTAGTTATTTCATTTCAAAAGTGTAGTGTTAGGAAAAAAATACCCATTTCATTTTCGTGCAAGTCCACATAGTAGTACTGTTTCCTTTTTTTTCTTCCTGTCACAGCAAATTTAGGGAGAAGCAAAGCAAAACATTCCACAAATGTTCTTGTTATCGATGTCATATTGAACAAAGATCGTCTGCTAACTTTAGTTGATGCTACTGTATATCGGTGCAATAATGAGGTGCATTGTACCTGGTTGTTATAATGCCCCTGTTTAACTAGCCTTGAAAGCTGGTTTTCCATGCAATGCAACTTTGTGCCAGACACGGCTAGATGACACCAACATAACAGTCAAAGAAGTTTGCAAACAAGAACTAATTGTCACAAAAACTAGTCAAGGACTCAGATTCAGAGAACACAACTCACACAACCGGTTTCTTGACCGGGAAGGAGTGACGAGAGTTGGGATAATGCGGAACAGTCTTTAATTCTAAATTAGGCTCGCTCATTGGCTTCATAAGGAAAATCATAATATTGTTTTTAGTCGGCGTCATTGGTTATGGAGTCGGCCTTGTGTCGGGTACTCAAGCTCCATCCATAGCGGAGAGTAAACAGGTGTCTGATCGTTCTTGACGCTGCCTGCTCGAGAGAAGAGTACTACAGTTCGCTCGAAGTATCCATGAGCTATCTCACGGTCCCCTACCGTGGCCCGAGAAGTAAACAGGTGTCGGTCTTCACTTAGTCTGCTTGATTGATTTGGGGCTTCGGTGATGTGTGATATCACACCATAACCTCAATCGAATTCAGAGTTGACAATCTCCTGGCTTTTCCCCTACCAGGGGCATTTCAATCTTTCATAGCCCATTTGATGTACTCCTCTCGCTCGGGTGATGGGTCCTTCTTTTGTTTCACCTGGCCGTAAATTCACGGCCCCCCTCGCAATACCCAACTGAATGTATCATCACTCAGGTCATTACTTTGTGTCATAATAAAACTCATAACACTATATAAATGCTGTGTACTGCACTTGGTTTCAAATTAATTCAGTGGTGAACTAAACGGGGTATAGGTCTTTCATATGTATTTCGACAGTCAATCGCTCATGATCGATCAGAGTTGTGTCCGGTTGGTGGCGACCACTGCTCTACGGTGTAGGGAACTTATTTATGTGGCCAATTTGGTTTGGGGTGGGCCCAGTTTGTGCGGCCGGACAGGTTTATGACCTTCATACTAGGACTTAGGCAGCAGGTTTCTGACACTAATAGTTTCTGACACTTGTAGTGAATGTACTGTTTGTAAGTTGCTTTGGATAAAAGCGTCCACCAAATGCCCTAAATGCTAATGATGTAACTTTGTGGGATAATTTTCCACTTTTTATAGTCAATCTCAAAGAATCTATTGTTACCCAATACAATCTTAATTTCACACATTTATGTCCCAATAGTTCGGCATATCCGGAGAAGACGCTTTTAACTGAGCAGTCTGAGATTCAGACTGCTCAGAATAATCCATGGACGTACGAGACGTGGGTTGGCGTGAAGAAATATTCGAGTCAGAAAATGTCCCCTTTAATCAACAGAAGACCTTAACCTCCCGGTAATTCACGTTAGTAAGTGGGAGCACGTACAGAGGCCAGTGTGTAGGTTGGCGTGAGAAATATTCGGTCAGGCTCATCAAGCTCGCGCTCCGGAACATCACCAAGAAACATGCATTGCTGTCGGAGTTCCATCTACAAACTATAAACCCAGGTGGGGGGTGTGGGGGTGACGAGAGTTCTCCAAAATGTGCACTTATTTCTGCTCTTTGCTTCCTCCACTAAGCATTCGCCCGTGTAATGCACCCAATGGTTCTTAGACAAATACAGGCCGTGTAAATTGCTCTATCGTGCACTACCTGACACGGCAGTCTTGTTTCCCACACCTTTTTCTCTATACGCAGCGTCTCCCTCTCTCAGTTCGCTGTCCTTTGTAACTCTGTCTTACAAATTCTCCTCTCTGCACTTACCACACATGACAAATTATAAAGATCATCCACAATCCAGATAGTGGCTGCCTGGATTGAACGCGCCATTAAAAACACGCGAATCTAGCTCTCAGTGAGGATGCGCAAGACCAATTGTCGTAAACAGTAAATTTCATACCAGCTATCGATTTCCGGTATCCGGTGTGTGTCCGTGTGTGTGGGTGTGTGTGTGTGTGTGTGTGTGATCCGTGTGTGTGTGGTGATGTGTGTGTGATGTGTGTGTGATCCGTATGTGTGTGGTGATATGTGTGTGTGTGTGTGTGTGTGTGTGTGTTGTGTTCGATTGGTGACTATGGAAGTGCGATTGATACTGTAATGTGTCTTATTATATGTGAGTGTTGTGTAATAGTTGTTTTTTATGTTATGTAGTGGTGTTTATAATTGTCATGGTGCATGGTTAAGTGTGTTCTAGGATGATTTGATATGTAGATTGTGTGTGATAGATGTGGTTGTAGATTGTTGTTTAGACAGATAGCCATGTCTTGATGTTTGTCTACGCCACACCTTGTTAATAGCTTGTGATTGACTCGGGACTCAAAACGCACCTCGGCTGAGTGTGTGTGTATTTCTTACTTCAGCCTGCGGTCACATGAGGCCACAGATCACGCATCGAGTACAGCACTCTCCGACCCAGGTCAACACCAGGTTAATCAGTTTGCCGCTGTGGCAACTATCTACGTAGTCTTTTCAGGGGTGTATGGTTGTGAGTTATAATGTAGTAAATTTAGAAGCTGTTCATAGGAATGAGTGCACGTGAGGGTTCACACATGTGATGTGTATCTACAGTTATTTTATCAAGGTGACCTTTTTTTTTTGAACCTCCACTTGTGTTGCTTTTCCATTGAGAAACGTGAATGTCAAAGTTAAATAACACTGTGTGTTTACAAAAGAGCAACACAACGCCCTTAACATAGTTCATAACGTAGTCATGCCCATTATGGTCACATACAGATCTGTGGGAGTCTTGAATGATAATGATGATTACACCAATATTAACACTCGCGTGCAAATACAAAGCCACCAAATGAAAGATGCGAAATCCAAATCTTCATTGTAGCGCGAATGTGGGCAGTATAATATACTTTCCCTCTAATCTTCTCCCCTCTTCTTCCCAATAACTATGACGTGATGGAAAGACTGAGAAACGGTGAGGAAACTACTCCATTGAAACAAACATGGCTATAACTGGACCAACAATATTGATTTGTCTCCACAATTCATGGATAAGGTGAAACCGCCACACCACAGCCTTCCTATGTTCAACTGCTTCATTTTATGCACCTTCCTAGTGTATACGGCATTCCATGCTCTTAGATAGCGCTCTGCATCATCTGTTTACCTGAGCCTGCACGGGGAACGTCATCGCGCGTGAGACGGGTTTGCAGTACCCAGTCTCCAGAAGAGCCGTCTGCGTGCAGTTCTTTTACTCGCAAGACGGAGCTTCATAGACAAAATCAGGATCACAACAACTGATGATGATTGGAGGCTGTGCTAATTAATGTAAGCCTTCAGAATCTACTAAACATATTTACAGTGCTTTGCAGTGAGTGCAATGAAATCACCTTGACATCAAAAGAACAGATTACCGAAATAAAAATTCCATGTAGATTGGGTCGACTCACCCGAAAAGCCGTAACCCGATTGCAACATCGTATAATTCTAAACTATCAAAAACGAATAAGAGATGAATAGTCACATCTGCCGAAAGCTGGGCTCAAGGATGAGGTGGGCAGAATTCACGCAGCGAAACGGAAACACATCTCGCAGTTCACTCTCGGTGATTCTCTGACTAATATAGCACCCGGCCCCATCTCTCCACACACACCCCTCACTGCTTGCCTAGTGCCTCTAAGAATGCGCGCAACAATGCCCTAGCACAAACTTGCGATTGTTTAGGGTTGATCTGGGCAGATGGGGTAGATACCCATGTGTGTTCTACGCTAACACATCCGTGGATCACCCATACCCACCCCTTATGGGGCCAAGACAAAATGGGCGTGATTTGTTTGAATATGTAGTGTGTCGCCATCGTGATCGTTGATGTGCAGATTAGTGTGGTCAAACCTTAGCGCGTACGGATACGATGAACTTCCGTTCTATGTGTTAGGTGTTGCTTTGTGTGTGAGGATATGTGAGTTTTGGAATGTCGTTTAGAAATGTACATGGCGTCTCTGTCACATGATTCAATGCACCTATTTTGGATATTACTATTAAATTTGTTTTAGATACCAGGAGTGTAGACGACGTTATATTTTGTCTGCTTCTCCTCTTGCAAGACAAGTTGTACTCTTGATGTATTAACGTATCCGCCGCTCTCTTATCTGTGGTTGAACTCGATAAAAGCGGTGGGTTCCACCCCCTCGATAACGTCCACAAAATGCCGCCCTATCTTTATGTACCAGAGCGATATATTGCTGCTTTTCCTTCAACAAATGTACTCTTTGTCATTTTTGAATAAAAGCGTCTGCCAAATGCCCTAAATGTAAATGTAAATGATATACTGAAAACAGGCATCGACCTACATTGCACATTTCACATTCGTGAAGTACGTTTTATCCTGTTTGGTGGGTGTGTCTGAGATAATACCCAATCAGCAGCGAAACGACGTGTCTTTGTGGGGATGTTGGTGGAAAGAGAGATAGAGAGAAAGACAGAGAGAGACAGAGATACTCATGACTATCAACTTAAAGACTTAAGACGATATCATGTTTCCATGAAAAACTACTTCCCGCCCCAGGGGAAAACACATGAAGTGAATTCAATACATCCCTCAATCTCATTGTTTTCACGCTCAAGTAATACTGTCTAACCTCCTAAAATTAAATGTACTAAAGATGTAGCGCTCCAAAAATCTTCATCTCTCTACAAGTAATGTGCCAAATCAATTGGCCTTCCTCAGCTTGCCATAATCATGCTCTAGGCTTTATTATGTTGGCATTTGCACTTAAACAATGCCACGCCGAGGAAAGGTGCTTCTTCACATGCCGACTTCACTTATTCTTCTCTCCATTATAGTTATCTAGAAGTATCAACACATGGACCAACAGACGGCATTTGCTGTTCAACCTAGCAACTTTATAGAGGGACAAGTAAGGCGGAACTGACACAGTAGAGACGCTGCTTGATGCATGTGGCATGCCTTCGTTAGTACGTCCGCCAACCTCACCCCTCCCCGGCCATATCCACACACACAATTATTATCACAACTAGATGCCGACTCATTGTTTTCTGTCTTATAATTGATACGTTATTAGAAGTTGTGTCTTGTTATTTTATTCTTCTCCGTTTTTGGGCGCTTGAGGCCAGGACTGAGCATGCGCGAACGCTGCCACGACGGGCAATATAGGTGAAAAATGTGGGATGAGCCATTTATGTAACTCTCTTTTCAGATTGTGGTCTGTACATCTTGTTGCAGTTGTGACCGGCGAGGTAATTATGGATTTTATTTAATGAATGATATACCAATCTTATGAAATTAAGTTGTACATGAATTAATAATTCTTTGCAGTAGCCTTACGGATTCCTGTGCCTCTTACATAACCGACGCCACGGGGTGGTGCCTTAAATGTCATATTTAGCATTGTTGCTTGAGTTCGGATTGTAGCTTCTCACCAACCAGTTAACTGGCTGACCTGCCTCTAAGATCCTTTCATAACCATTCGCACGACCTTCGTATTCGCAGGCAATACTGACAAAAATTTTAGATGTAACAATAGTGCGGCAGGACCGGAAATTACCTCCTACTCTGTGTTTTTAACCTTCCTTTACTCGGTACTAATATACACCTATATCACATCATTATCCGTGACGACTCCTTTAGCTCTATCTATCCTAACAAAGGTATCGCTAATCTATGCATACATGTCCTATCCTCGCCACTAGGAAATGGACAATACTTAGCCGTCCGTACATTATTAATAATTTATCTCGTATTACAGATTAGCGGCTCTGTGATAAAATATTTTTTGGTATCGTGCACTACTATATTTAGAGGAGAGTGGATTGAGAGGAGGTGGTCAGTCAATAACAAAACGCTCAGATCCTCTGGCCAAGGTGGTGAGGTTCATTGTTTTTCCGTACTTTGTTTCAATCAATGGCGACTAACAGACGTAGCATGAGGGGGAGGCAATTCAACTCCGGGAGCCCATGGCGTAATTTTCCTCCATTGCGTCCCCCTTGCTTTAATCTTGTGGCGACCCTAGAAGGTTTCTCTGAAATTAGGATCTCCCACGAGAATCATCTGGGGCTGGTTGAGAGTACAGGTGGTGACCTGAATTTGAATTTATGTTTATTGATCATTGGTTTCTCAGATCGACTAGTAGGTTAAGGACATCCTAGTAATGATGAGAGTTGCTGAGATAGGGATGAGTGAAACGTGTCTAAGTTAGGGAAAAGAACCAGGAATATAAATTTAATATGTGTAAGCAGTATTGATGAATTTATAAAAGGTTGATATTTTATCTATGAGTGAATAAACTGCAGCGACAAATAGGTGAATATGATTCTCCAGTGTAGCTAAAAAGATGACATTCCAAAACACTCCAAGCACCTGCGTAAAGTTAATATAATGAATTTCCTCTCTTGCAGATTTTATTGATGTGAGGTAATGGCCAAAATTGGTTTGTGGGTCTATTAATTTTCAATTTCCTTTACTTTTAATGGTGGTGCCTTAACAGTATAGAATTGCAGTGCCTGTTTGCGGTTTTGTCAGAAAACAACTCTCTTTCTAACTCTTAAAGCACTAGAATGTTTCAAATTTTAATGAAGGTACATCTCCCACTATCGTCCCTTGCAGTCTACAACTGTTATAGTATATGACCCGATTCTGGGTGTCTCGATCACACATATGTCGTGTCTTCCACCCTACCGTAAGGCTATGGCGGATTGGGGGCTGCCATGCCCAGAGGCGCCAATTGTATTGCTTACCTAGACTCAACTCACCGAACGTGTTCGCTCAGGCTTGTAGCTCGCACGTATCCCTGGAAAAATATATGACTATTATTCCTCTAAGACCCTCGCCAGTCCTGTGTACGCCCGCAGAGTAATCTTTTCGGTGGCATCCGTGTGGCGAGAGATGTGAGGTTGGCCCCGGAACACAGGGGGTACAATGCACATCTGGTTCAACGGTCCGGTTGTCCGCCGCCTGAAACCTTACACCGCGGTTTGTTGTCATCTGAGCACCGCCGTTATCCTCTCCGTTCCAATCCTCGCGTATGTTAGGAGCAGAGCCACATTCTATGTTATATGACTCAGTTTGTTTGTTTATCGCCCGATTGCCCTAGGTTTTCCCCTCTCCTTCCAACGCATGGGAACCATGAGGAGGGCATCATCCCTTAGAACGACACAGATGCCACCAGCCACCTCCGCGGATGCATCATATTGGATTTAACAATTGGTCAATCGCGACAACCCCGCGAGAGGTATTAAGCACCTACACCGCCTCAGGTGACTAGTTCACCTCTTTCCATGTGTTGTACCCCGTGTGTTGTGTGTATCTGTTTAGTATTGTTTCATGTTTTATCTTGTTCTGCCTTTGTGTGTATGCCCGTATGTTTTAGTTTACTGCCGTCTAGTTATTGTTTTCATGTGTTCGGTTCACCCGGTGTTTTAGTTTGTTATTCATGGTTTCATGCAATATATTGTGGTTTGCATATTCCTGTAATGTGTTTCCACTTCCCTGATTAGTTTCTCCCTATTTATACCTGCCCCAACCTTGTGTCCAATCACATCAGAACACTAACACGAAAGCAATATCAATTCGCTGCCAATAAAAGTGGGCGTGTTTAGGACAAGATTCAAAGCACCCCCAGGCAAAAATCAAAACCTGCCAATCAGAGAGCAGCTTTTCGTCACGTGTTTGCCAAAAGGATACTTACTCCCATACAGGCTCATTATTTCAGCGGCTCACAAGTTCCACAACCAGAAAATGTCATGGTTTAAGAACCACAACGACACATATAGGTCGATGATATACTGTACATAGCCGAGCTATAGACCTATCATTACAGGAAGTAGCCGAAGTACGTATTGTATTCACACATAAATAAATTAATAACAAAATGGAACGATTTTTAATGAAAGCACACCAACATTTTGAGCATTGTACAAGTAAACCAATGGCGGTTCATCCCAGTTGCCACCCTATTTGTAGGCAATTAAAATAATCAAAATAGTTTTAAAGTTCAAGTTTTAAAGTTTTAAACTTCATTAAAGTTTGTGTTATGTCTCTATGTCTGTCGTTCGTGTGGAAATAATGGGCCCGCCACTGGCCCGGGAAAATCCACCTGGGTTTATTTGTCTGAGTAAGGGATCTTCTGCAAATTTGTTGGCTTGACATGTCAGTCCCCAAAAATTAATAATCTTCTTTACACCTTATCAAACGCACATTAATAAGAAACTCCCTGTTTTAGAAGGAGAATATAAAATAATATAAAATTACCTTTTTTATTCTGGTGGCTGTATTGACTCCACATTAGAGTGTGTTACTTAAGACAAATGAGAAGTCATTGAAAAGTGAAATTACATGGCGCAAATGTTTTTCGGAAAAAATATTCACTAGAAATCAACTAAATGACAGTTTCTCATTGTGATTGCTGTAGTAGTCTCTAATTGCATTGTCACTTACTAACAGGTTACCATTTTTGGAGTAAGTCAGTTCCCTGTATTTATATGCTGCTCTTTATCCCATATTTTCAAGAGGGAAAGGAAAGCCCTTCGCTTTTTTAACCGGGCAAAATGTCTAAACCACTTAGTTGTCCATATTTTAATCAATATTATATAAAGGACTGACAATTTGGAGTGCAATTGCACAATATACACAAACATTATTTATATATTTGTATTTATTATATTATACTATTATACTATCCACAATTTTATTTACTATTTTTATAGGCTACTACATATGCCATATATTGTAATGTACTCATACTACACTGTATTGTTAAAGCAAAATAATGGGGATGTAGACAGAAAAAGCCATTTCCACAATGAACATTTTTTTTTCACATTACATGTACATTAAATTATATTATAATAGGGATGTCTCCATGAGTATTAACCAAGGGAAATAAGCAAGAAATATAAATATTATCTCTGATAGTTGCTTAAACTTCTCAAAATAAAGAAGTTTAACTAGGACTAGGCTGTCTAGACTAGACGTTGTCTCATTATTATGTGATTCACATGCATAAAACATCACTGGAATGTAGGAAATGAAGTCTCTGAAATTTATTTGGACCTCGTGCCACCCCAGCCTGGAACCTCATGTCCCCCTTCTGCCACCCCAGGTAACACTTGCTAAAACCGCCACTGAAGTAATTAGTAACACGTTTATTTCATAATTCTTTCATATCATGTTTAGCGTGTTCAAATAGATTTTTCCTCTAGAAATGGTGGGGGGAGACCGGAGTGGACAGACGGACGAGATCCCACCCCCAGGTGGTGGTCATGACAGGAGACAGTTGTACTCGTCTGACCTGTGATGGATGCCTTCCACACCCTGTTCAGTTATTGCCTGAGCCTGCTTTTTTAATGCTTTTGAATGTACTTTTATTATTAAGTCTGGTCATTACTATCTCTATCTCCATTAACTATCTCAAAATTCGACATTAGAAACAAATTGTACAGGATAAAGGCTGAACAATTACATCTTTTTCTAAATAAATATCAATAGAAAAGTTTATAAAAGCTTATATTGGCTCCTTTTAAACAAAAGAGCCAATATATATGTTCATTCAACGTAATATGTATTTTTCTTAGTGGAGATCTGGCAAGTGCATGTGCAACTTTTGCATTTTTTTCTTTGTCATAGATAATATTTTTTCCTCCTTAAATGCCAATACTGGCAAGAAGTTAGTTATCTCTGTAAAGTTTCCCGACAGTTGAAGTGGGCGACTCCTCCCCTCTCCTCCCCTTGCTGCCCACGAAGATAAGACCCCCCGCCCCAACACACACACACACCTCATGTATACCCTTACTCTACCCTTACTCCCCTTACTCTACCATGACCGACTCTAACGCACTGTAAGTATACACACTTTCATCAAACTACAGGGGGGGAATTGGCTCACGGTGGCGTGATGCAGTATGTTGTGTTTTGAACCTGACCTGGTTGTGGGGTGGGGGTGTGGGGTGTTTATATCTCAGTGTTGACCAGGGGACACAGGAGATCGTCCATGGAGCAAAAGGAAAAGAAAAACAGATGAGGAAACAAAAGAAATCGGAGTCCTGGAGACCTCAGCAGCCAGAAGACCCCTTCACCATGGTGAGTATGCAAATTGAGCAATAACAGGCAGAGAGTTTTTATTATGTATTCTTTTTATTGAGACCTGGCTTGATGCCTACCTGCCTCCGTATATGTCGTTTGGATGTATGAAGAGAGTGTGGTTTGGTGGCTGTTTTGTGCAGACTCACCTGGCCGAGTCAGGCTGATAGGGACTGCACACCCGCTGTGGTGCATTAAGGCCAATCAATCAAAGGTCAGACAGGATAACCAGCCATCACCACACACACACACACACACACACACACACACACAAAACATTTCCAACTTACCAACAATAAACAGGTTTTTCCAACATCTAGCTGTGTGCAACATCTAGCTGTGTCATCAGAGGAGCCCCATGAAAGTCTTATGTGATAATGAAGCAGGATTTACTAACATGCTATCCTATACTATGATGCTATATGCTATATACTGTACTATACTATACTATGCTATACTATACTATACTATACCATGTTATTCCATGTTATATTCTATGCTGGTCTATACTGTACTATAGTATACTATGTTATTCCATGCTATATGCTATGCTGGTCTATACTGTACTATACAATGTTATTCCATGTTATATAATATATGTACTGTACTATACTATGCTATGGTATTCCATGCTAATACTGGGCTAAACTGTAATATGCTATGGTATTCCATGCTATGTGCTATACTGGGCTATACTACTGTACTATAATACTATTCCATGATATATGCTTTCTCCATCTTCCATTAGCTGGATTCTCTCCCTGAGGAGAAGCAGCAGGAGATCCAGAGAGCTCTGCACCTCTTCTCTCTGGGCCGGGGTCTCCCCAGGACCCTGCAGGAAGCACAGAGACACACTACCTCTTCTGGGACTCCCAGCCCGTCCCCAAACTTGGTAAGCACCGCCACCCAGTAACCACGCAGACTGGTTCATCTCCCCACGCAGTGACGCGGGGACACTTTTTAGTTTATGTCATTGTCAAAGTAAAATGATATTTTTAAAGGGTCGGTATCGTGGTGAGTTCATATTGTGTTTGTACTTGTCCATTGAGAAAATCATCCAAACATTTTGAATCCTAATAATAAGAATATCGCAATTGATAAAACCGTCTTTACTGTCTTACGAGTATGACTAGTAAGACAGTAAAGACGGTTTTATCAATTACGAAAGGCCTTTGTATAAATTCTCCTTTAGTATTATTTTTCATCAGTTTCATAATTGTGAAGACCACACTTCTCTCTTCCTGTATTGTGATTGATCTTTTGTCACTCAGTATACACAACTTCATACCACCCTGTTTCCCTCCACTTGGCCTGCCACCGCTAGGTGCCGGGGCGGTGACCCAGTCAGGCCCAATAGCGGAGCCCAGCGGCGTGGTGCGCCAGGAGCCGTACTCCCTCCCTCCGGGGTTCACCTGGGACACTCTGGACACGACCAGCACGCCTGTGGTGGGTCACCTACACCGACACGCCACACCCACACCCATAACATGTCATGTTGTTCATTACATCATCGTCATCATTCAGCCCCAAATGTCGTCTTATTGTAACCTAGAACACATGGCTGGAGCGTTGTTTCCTCCCTGGCAGTCGCTACCCCTTGTGGGGTCACCACATTTGCATACGGGGGTCGCTGGAGATTGATTTCCTTCTTCTATTTTGTTCATCATATTTTATTTGGTGTTTTTTAAGGATAACGCACATTGTTCAGATTGCTGACTTAAAGGTTAGAGCTATTTAATGGTGCATTTTTTTTATTATATATTTTGTATTTATTAGATATTATACTATCCTGACTGATCCTGCCCCTTTCATGTCAAAAACAGTATCTCTATGTATACGTTTTTGTTCTGCCCTACGACGTCACATAAATGTGTATTGATATTCTTAAGCAATGTCCCTTTTTCCCCACAGTGGCCTAGCAGCTGTTAAGAATAATAAGAATTTGTTCTGAATGAACTGCAAGGTTAAATAAAGGTTTAAAGGGAAAAAGAAAAAAAGACAAATGAGTGTATTGCGTGGATTGGTATTCTGTTTCTTCTCTTCTCAGTTGAAGGAGCTCTGTTCACTCCTGAGTGAAAACTACATGGAGGAGGATGACAACACACTACGACGAAAGTTTACCCCTGAATATCTGAAATGGTGAGTGGCTAAATGTTGATATTCCACTTTTTAAGTCTTATTAGGTGTTGGTTATTGCCCTGGATATTATTATATTGGATTGGTAACCATAAAACTTCAATTAAAAAGTCCCTTTACAGGCCGGGTGTTGAGTTTTGACGGCACTGCCGTTGAGCTCTAGATCTAAAGTCTTGACGTGTGAGACTAGTTCATGGTTAAAGAGCGGTTAATGAGGGTCGATTATCGGTCGGAAGAAAAATAATTCTGAATTAGTGTCCCTAGTGGATGCTATTGTGTTAGAATAGCCTGAGTGTGTGGATGTGTGTGGTTCCCCAGGGTCCTAGAGCCTCCTGGCTGGCAGGCCCAGTGGCTGTGTGGCGTCAGGGTGAGCATCAATCACAAGCTGGTTGGATTCATCTCCGCCGCGCCCGCCAACCTCCGCATTCATGATACGTGAGGCTTTTTATCAGTTGTCTCTCTGAATGTTAAGTTATTATTATATCATTATAATTACAGTTATTACAGTCTCCCGCTGATAGAGAGAAATCTAAAGTTCAGCAAAGTACACTGCTTTTCTGCAAATACCGTATATCTCAGTCTATCTGTACAATAGACGTTCATGTTAGAAATATGTTAGACATATTTGTAAGTGTCATATTTTTTCATGCCAATCAAAATCTATATTTTGTTTGGCATGTTTTGAAGCTAATTGGGGACTGGATAATTCAGGAGCAGGTAAGGGTTAGGTTATCTCACTCAAGGGTGCCTGCATGTAAGCTTACAGCCGTTGGGTATCGAACCCTGTCTGATATTAAATGATATAATGGTGATAGAATATGATAATTTGATATGATAAACATATAAAATATCTTTAAACCTACTGTATAACTGTCTCCCTCCAGGGACAGGAAGGTGGCACAGGTCAACTTCCTGTGTGTCCACAGGAAGTTGCGTCAAAAGCGGATGAGTCCGGTTCTGATCCGGGAGTTGACCAGGAGGGTGCAGCAGCAGGGGGTGTCCCAGGCCATCTACACCGCCCCCGTGGTCCTGCCCACCCCCCTCAGCACCTGCCGGTAGGTCCCTCCCCCAATTTAACGCCTGGGATATTCACCTTGGTCTCCATTGGTTGGTCAGAGTTGAAGATGAAACGTGATTGGTGGATGAGACATGGCTCTTGGACTTATGTTGGTTGTGATTGGTTGGTCAAAGTTGATAGAATCATAGGGTCCTTGGATTGTTTGTTACAATATATTCATTCAATAGAAATATGTTTTGGGGTATAATTGTAAATTGAAATAGTATGTAAAGTGTGTGTGTGTGTGTGTGTGTGTGTTATCAGATTCTGGCATCGGCCACTGAGTCCTCGTAAGTTAATGGATGTTAACTATCCTGGCCTGAGACTCAACACGAACCTGCAGCTCAAACTGCACCGCCTGCCGGAGGTTAGTATGCACTACCCCCTTGTGGCGAACATGTCTTACTACAATAGTAGTCGTACAATTCAGTCGTACTGCACCACAACGATTTCATGTAGTAATTATCAAGTAGATCAACACATCTTCAAATAAATTATCACAGTAATAATGTCTTTTAATAATATTTCCTGCCAGACCCAACTGTGTGTAGGTACTTTTGGCCCAGGACCCACCAAATATTTTGTGCAGTTGTGCATGTTTAGAGAAATAACCTTAAGAAATAATCTTCTAATTATCACGTCAAAAAAGTATATTGTTGATCAATACAGTATTCCAACATATGTCTTCACACATACTAATGATCAAATGAAACAGACAAGGCATGCAGGCACCCATATATATAATATATTTTGTTTGTTTTTGTTTTGTATTTTGTTGCCATTCGGGGGCTCCTGCTGGCCATTCGGGGGACCCACTTATGGGTCACGACCCACAGGTTGGACACCACTTGTGTTCACACGAGTGATGAAGCATAACGCAGGCTTCTCCCTGTGTCTTCCTCTTGCTCAGCGTCACAAGACCCCTGGCCTGCGGCCCCTGACCAGGGAGGACATACCCGGAGCACTGAACCTGCTCCAAACACACTTCCTGGAGTCCGGTCTTAGCCCCGCGCTCTCACCCCAGGAGGCGGAGCATTGGCTGCTGCCCAGGGAGAATGTGATGCACAGCTATGTGGTAGAGGTGCATCCCTTCGCTGACTTAAGAAACGTGGGGGTTGTAGCTCTAGTATGGAGATAGTATGGAAATAGAAGTACAATATAGATGGATAGATCAATTGGATGAATATGCAGACAGATGCTAGCCTCTTCTCAAGTACACAAATAAGAATGAATTACACTCATTACAAGTCATCCCCACCTCCCCCAGGCCAGCGACGGGACAGGGCTGACGGACCTGGTGAGCTTCTACACCATCACCACTCAGGTCCTCAACCACCCGCTCCACCAGCAGCTGGGGGAGGCCCGCCTGCTCTATTGCGTTGCCACGGCAACGGACCCTGTGGACCTCATCGAAGACACCCTGGTGCTGGCCAAGGCTGTGAGTTTGTGGCGGTTTAACGTCCAGCGCTGAACACTTCTTAGTTGTTCTTCTCCTCTTCTTCGTCCTACTCATCCTCCTCACACTCTTCCTCCTCCTCCTCCTCCTCCACTTTCTCGCTTTCTCTGCTCCTCCTCTTCAAAGTCAAAGTGTTTTATTGTCACATGTTCTTCATAACACAGGGCCATTCTGAACAGTGAAATTATTGTGACTTGGCAGGCAATAGTACGCAAAAGTTAGTCAAAAAGATAAAAGATAAATAGCAAGATAAAGATAAAATAGCAAGAATTGTTATATATTAATATTTATATATTTATAAATATATAGACACATATAAAAAATATAAAAAATATACACACACAAATATATACATTGAGCTGAACAATATACATAATAGTAGTAGTAATGTTCCGTGATGCCAATTGATGCATGTTACTATAGTACTACAGTAAACTGTAAAGTAAACAAGAGCTTCACCTTTCTTCTAAAATAAACAGACTACAAATATATTAACTATTGTAATACATGTTTTGTTGCAGCTACAGTTTCCTTCCATAAATATTATCTCTGGATGGTTCACACCATTCTGTTTGTGTGTGTGTGTGTGTGTGTGTGTGTGTGTGTGTGTGTGTGTGTGTGTGTGTGTGTGTGTGTGTGCTAAACTACCGCCTGTACTTTTTGCACTGCAATAATAAACTAGGCTATGATCAGGTGCATGCGTCATTGTTTTCTATTTCTGCCTCTAATTGCTTCAAGATGTGGAGAACTTTGTAGGGTCAAAGTTTGTTCTCGCATCACCATCTCCTCATCACCCTCTCTCTGTGTTGTCATGTCTGTATCTCTCTGTCTCTCTCTCTTTCTCTCTGTCTCTCTGTCTCTGTCTCTGTCTCTCTCTCTCTCTCTCTCTCTCTCTCTCTCTCACTCCATGTGTCTTTCTGTCTCTCTCTGCCATTTTCTATCTCTCAATTCAATTTCAATTATATCTCTCCCTCTCTCTGCCTCTCTCTCTAGCTCTATCTCTCTGCTTATCTTCCTCTCTCTGTCTCTCTCTCTCTCTGTATCTCTCTGTCTGTCTGTCTGTCTGTCTGTCTGTCTGTCTCTCTCTCTCTCTCTCTCTCTCTCTCTCTCTCTCTCTCTCCTCTCTCTCTCTCTTCTAATTGTCTCTGTGTCTCTCTGGTCCTATTCCTACAGAAAGGTCTGGACATCTTCAGCGTGCTGGATGTAATGGGAAACAGCTGCTTCCTGGAGAAGCTCAAGTTTGTCCCCAGTGAAAAGTGTCTCCATTACTACCTGTACAACTGGGCATGCCCCACCCTACGCCCTGACAAGGTACCGATACAGCAACATTTAAAGATCTACACCGCTCTACCTACTCTAAATACACCAACAATACACCAATCAAGTACCGATCCGCTGTTTACAGTAATATATAACAATAATAGCAAAACATGCTGAAACTTAAAAGTAATAAGTAGCTTTGTTTTCACTCACAAGCAGACATTTTTAGTTATTACTTATTAATTATTATTAAATAATGTATCTCATCAAGCCCTAAAGAGCTCTTGATGCTTCAGGTAGTGTTTGAGGGAAAGGAAGTTTGAGAAAATAAAAATGCAATTAAGCATCTAGTACACACTAGAGTACACACTTCCTCTGTAAGTACAAACACAATGACCATGAAGACGACGGAGATTGTCACGACTGTTATTGTGTTAACCTTCGGCCTGTAATTGTTTTTCAATGATGAGCATTTAAAGAATTACAAATGGATGATGAGGCATATGCAGTTAGTGAGTTAATATCACAGATTCTCACCTATTCTGTTGTGATGTTTTGCAACATCGTGTCCTTCGTGTTCACAGGTGGCTTTGCTGTTCCCCAACTGAGGTCTTTGCAGCAGGTGCCGCTCGCTGCCCGACAGGTGGCGCGCGACCCAATCAAACGTGGTGCCGTGAGGATTACAAAACTGATGTCGGCATCCATCATATGGGATTACTGTTAATACGCTTGCGGATGGAAAAATGGAAAACTGAATCTGCGTTTTTAACACCAAAAGCCCACATGTGGACGAACATAGAAGCATTCATACTCAAAACAAATTAAACGTGTGAAATACATGAATCGCCGGTCATTTGTGACTTGATGTTATTGACATAGTGTGTGTGTGTGTGTGTGTGTGTGTGTGTGTGTGTGGTGTATCATTGACGTTATTACATGTAGTATTACATGTCGCGTCTTACTTATTCGTGTGCGTGTTGTGTTGTTTGTGTGTGTGTGTGTGTTGTGCGGGGTGTGGGTTTGGGGTTGGAGCTTCTTGTCAGGGCCACGGCCTGCCAACGGGGGCGAGTTTCAAGTTTTGAAGCGATAGGCCCACGCCCCCCCCCCCCCCCCCCACTCAAACAAACAACAGTCAGAGCGTCTGGTGCAGTTTCACAACACTGAGCGCTCGCGATCCCTTCACCGCGTTCCTGTTTGCCGCTGGCTGCGGCGGCTGTCACACGAACTGAACTGCGCGGGAAGCTCTCTCTTGGTCAACCCGTCGTGCTTGGTGAGTGTTTCCTCGCTCTTATTTCATTGTTTTATTCACTTTTTTTTGTTGTTGCCGAGTTGTCCTGGCGGTCGCAGGGCGGACCAAAACCAAAAGCCCTAAAACTGCACGTGCAGTCGTGTTGGTAAAAACACACTTAAAGCGGGCCGGGTTGCGTGCGATGAGACGAGCGGAGGCGCCGGGCAGAGATTGCAGGTCAGTCTTGCTAGAAAGTCGGGGTCGACTAAACTAGATACTGCGAGCATTAGAGGAAGCGTTGATTATATTTATTTCAGGTCCAAACTTGAAAGTCACAGGAGATAAAGCGGTCGTTTTGCAACCAGCTATTTGAGTTGTTTAATAACCACACGAAGCACAGTGCAAGCGGTTTGCATGTCAGTGTTTCGTGTGGCTCCGTTGCTCTGTTGTCGGGAAACCTGTGATTGTGCGCGCATGATGTCATTCATTTGGTCAGTTAGTTTCCTTCCGTAAATGTTATCTCTGGTTCACACGGGGGTGTATGTGTGTGCTTGTTTGACATTAGGATTGGCATCTCTCTCTCTCTCTCTCTCACACACACACACACAGTATGTTCGGTGTGTTGTCCTAACTACCAGTCACAGTGCCATCTGTATGTTTGTGTTGTGATCACCCAAAGGTCAATGCCACATTCCTGGTCGGCAGGTCAGGTGTCACGGAGCCAACGTCAACCTAATGCATCCAATTAACACGCCCTTCACTCACGCTGTGCATTTGACTGTAAGATCTAGACCTCCACGTCTCTCTCCCACACACACACACACACACAGAGACATTGTGCTTTACTGTAGGCTAGCTTTCTTTCACTATGACTATGATGGGGGCGGGTTAGCCTCTTTTTGGCATGGAGGACTTGGTGGTCGGTGAGGTGTTCCTCCAAGACAACACCTGTAAAAATAAAGTGAGGGCGAGTCATCGAGGAGTTAAAAACCTGCAGAGAAGGTTTGCGCCATGTGTAACCGTACACTTTTACATGCAATCATTGTGTCATACCCATAATAACTGTCAGTAACTGGTTTCTGTCTATTTGCTTTCGGATTTGAGATTTTTGTCAAGTTGTTCGCATGGTAGAGTTACAAATACATGCAAATGACGTGGTGTCTAAAGAGGATTTTGGAAGCCCTACTTGTCTTTGTGACGTCACGGAGGGGTGTTCATTTTTTTTAAATGTGTTCATAGTCAAGGTGCCTTTTGTCATGTGTCATTTTTATTAGTTTTAACTCTTAGGAAAATGTCCTGCCCTGTTTTGAACTGTTCATTGTAAAAAACAGCACACACAAGAAACTAGGTCACCTACAAACCTAGAAAAGTACCTCAGGTATTCTTAATTGTAGACCTTTAATCACAGGTTTACAGTAAATTTAATGTTTAATCACACTATCACATCACAAAAATCGCTAGGCCTAATTAATGCTGGTTTATTTGAAAGCCTTGTTGTTCAAACTAGAAGGCAAACCCACCATTCCTCCTCCGTGCCTCTGACGGCTGCCCTGGATGTCACAGCTGGAGCCAACTTTTTAGCTCATCAAGATAGAACAGGAATGTAGAACGGTCTGTCTGTGGGGTTTGTCACGGCACGTGTCTGTCTGTCTGTCTTTGTCTTAATTTGTTAAAAAAAAAAAATAATAAATGTGCTGTACATTTGAGCTTTCTTACCGATATATAGCATTTAGTGTCCTCTGGTTTATATATACACTTGCAGTTCATATATATACAATGCAGAATTCATGTTTCACATGAATTAACTTGTATTCATTATGTTAGTTGTGCCTTGTGTAATGCATTGTCAGTAGTACATGTCACTTATAGGGGCTTTTATCCAAAGTGCACCACAATATTGAGGTCGGACCTTCTTGGCATGCCCCGACCTAGCAGGAATCACCTGGTAGTGTGAATAACATGTAGAACCTGTTGAGCCAGACTTTTGTATTTTTTTATGTCCTTTTTACATAATTCCATGTGCCACTTCCCTCTATTTTCCAAACCAAGATCATATCTGACCAAATCTAATCCAAGCATTGCAGCAACATGCCTAATGCAATCACAGAGTTCTATTTACTCTCCAAATCTAATTTTCTAGTCTCTCTCACTCAACTCAATGCACTTTGGCTTTTCACACATGGTTTAGTTTAATTGTTTTATATATGGAGGCAGGTACAAGATGGCAGCAGACAGGACACCTTTTTAACAACGTCTGTTGTTATGCAATCGGGAGACGGCAATGGATATTGGCCATGGAACCTGAATTCACACACAAAAGCCCATGCTTGAAGTTCAACCATAACCATTCAGTGGTGAAAGACTCTTTTTAGGGTACGCTTCAGCAAGGTCATCGATGGAACTAGTCGGAGACCAACCTCTCAAGTAGGGCTCCGACCTTTTATTTTTTTCCAGTGCCTCCTGTACCTAAACACATACTTCTGTTTCTCTTTACCATTTCGCTCTCCATGGACCGTGTTGAGACCCCAAACAAAGAGACAGGGCCTCCATTGTTGCCGAACATCCAGGTGTTGTGCATTTGCACTACGTGTTATCTCCCGTACCGGAACAGCTCTTGTCAGCGAAAGGGCCAGTCGGTGTAGAGTTGCCTTGGTTGGTATCTTGTTGCTCAACACAGGGGGAGAGGTAGTGGGCGTGGAGGTTTACTGTGGATAAGGGTGACGTATTGCCTTGTACTGCTACATGATTTTTACCTTGCCAGGTGGCTGGATTCGTCAGATCACGTTCCGCGTGAGAATCCATCTTGCTAGTCTTCAAGTTATCCCGCTTGTAGCCGAGCCACAGTGGTTCGGACTGGTCGGCGTCCTACGCAAAACTACTGGCAGCTACGGGTGTGGTGATGGACAGATGGTTCATCCAATCACCTGTTTCTAAGGACAACTTCCCAGCACATTAGGTTACCACGGTTTAGACATGCATAGGGACATTTTGGGGGATGTTTAACATTGTTCTTAAGATGGTCCTTTGTATGGGTAACAAAAACAAATGTTGTCCCCACGATTGCGCAATGCAAAGTGTGACGAAAGGATACAGTCCTTTGTATATTAATTGACATGACGCTTTTTTCTGATTTATGCGCCTAACCAACTTTGGATATGACTTCAGCACCAAAACCAGACAGAAACGGTGCCTCATAAGGGCATTATCCCTTTTGAACTCCATTTTCGGCCCACTTTGCTATCTCAACTCATGCCCCAACTGATAGTGGTGTATTGCGTATGAAAGGTATTCCTGCCTGGACTTGTTTTGCGTTGTACTGCCCTTGTATGACACAATACCTACTAATATCGCTCCGTATGAGTCCGTAGAAGGATCCAAACCCTTGACAATACAAAACACAAGGATCCAGGAATCCAGGAAGTCCTCATCAGTACCATCAGTGACCCCGACTTAATAAGATAATTAAGATTAGAAGCATCAAGGCCCCCTCAAAGATAATTCTCCAGCACTCATTCCGTGGGCGGCTGAACTTGATTAAGAGAAACCGAACAGCTGTCCTTTGTTAGCGATTTTCTGTACACTCCAGCCGTTCCCAAGGCGGAGCAGCTAGCACTGACTGAGACAACAAGCAACATGCTTCTGGATCATCTTCACAAGAACTGCCACCAGCAAATTCTGCTCATTCCTGTCCTCCCTGCTCTGTGCTGTTCAAACGGCTAGAAGACTGCTGCATAGGCCGGTTTTCTGCCTTGTTCAGAGGTTCTCGAGAAAGCTGCAAGCAGCAACCCTTTGTATCCGATCGACTTCCCACTTGCCTGGTGTATTGCTGAGGACCCAAGGATTTTGAGTTGCAGTTTGGTTTTGAGAGAGTGGTTGCAAGCAGCAATACCGGCGGCCAAGCAACATGGTCCGTTTCGAACGGGTAGATGACGACAACTTGTAAATGTTATGTTCATTATATCCACTCACACCACACCCATTGTCTGTTTATAAAGTGTATTTATGATCATATTAGTCACATTAGTTTATAATTGTTATCTCATCCCAATGTTTGCATCCTACCTCATCCATACATCACAAGATGCCCTCCTACCTCCTCCTTAAAGGACCTGTCTCTGTATGTGCTGGTAGTTGCTTTGGATGAATAAGAGTTCCTCAAATGACAAAATATTAACAGTAATTGCACATGTATATTATTGCTCCTACTCTCCTCTGTAGTCCCTCCATCTCTCTCTCTGTCCTTAGCAGTAAGCAGGCCCCTATGTCGACCGCCCGGCCCTTAGCGGCACCACAGCACAAAATATTGACATTAAGCAGGGGTGTGGGGTGGGGGGGGGTGTGTGACAATATGACCAATGGCGGCTGCCCTGGGGAAGCTCTCTGAGTCCACCACAGGCTAATCTCTGCTAAGACATATTTATAAACAGTGCTAGCCGTTAGGCGTGGCGCATGTCCAACGCTGACACTGAAATTATGGAGAACTAGAACTTCCTCTCTAAAGGCCCACAGTGGTTTTGGAACGTGTACAAGCTCACGTTTGAGACGCCAACACAACATGTGGTTGCGTTTGCGAAATAAATGTTGAGATGTGTGTAGCTCTTAATGGCTTCCAGGTGAGGTGGTGACAGGGGGAGAGACATTTTTAGTGTTGTCGTGCCCCGCATGTGAGGAGGCTGATCAAAAAGTTGATCGGGAATAGCAAAATAAACATTTTTCCCCCCTCCAAACATCCTGGGATGCATTTGGAACCTAGATGGATGTGTTTAAACTAAATGTAACCTTTTCCGTCACTTCAGAGCCGTTTTCTGCCTTTTTCTCCACAGTGTTCAACACAGTTTTCGGGGGTGATCCAATGTGTTTTACGTTGAATCTTTTTTTTCCCCGATACATGTCTTTGAAGGATAACTATGCAGATTTTAGAGATATAGTGTGAAAAACGCCTGCAGTGACCTATGTCACTGCAAAAACCGCACAGACGCAAATGGCGCAGATGAAAGTAGTGGAGAGATCTGGATGCAGGCATCATGGAGGAAGGTAGATGTTGTTCATTTGCATACACTGCCCACATTGAAACGATGCAATGCCGGTTGAAATCGGCGGTGTTCCCCTTTAAGGAGCAGGTAGGGGTTATCGGGGGTAAAGGGCATCTTGCTCAAGGATGCCTACAGATGGACTGCAGTGCAGACCTCGGGCAGCCTGGGGAGGCTTCAAACCCATGTTTAGCATTATCTTCTCTCTCTCCCAATACGAGCCGATCAGACGCACGTGAGATGATTCACGCCTGGCGCAATATCCTGGAACCCATTTATAATCCATCTTGAGCTTATCGGCTCCATAGTTAAAGCGTGCAAAGAGCGTCGAGAGTACTGGCAGACCCGGGTCAGCAGGGGTGGGATATACCTGTAGGCTAGCCTCGTACTTATAGTTCCGCCATTTCGTGCTCGCTCGGTCGCCTTTTTTTTCTTTTCTCTTATTCATTCTACTCCGGCACCTCCCTCTCCCACTGCAACGATTCGTGGCCTTTCCTGGGAGCTACTCCTTTGATACCGGCGAACGAAGTGATTCGGAGCTGGCCTTATGTGAGCGGTAGAGATACCCCACCACCCAGGACAGAGATTGACTCGACATACCCTGTCGTGCCGCAGCCAGCACGTTCAAGGGACACAGTCCTCGATCTCGTCTGCCTGGTCGATGTCCGGACGTCTCGAGATCCGATTGTGTACGTTAGTAGTCCCACCCCTGGGCTAGGGACAGGAGGACAGGTTACCGGTGCGCTGATACAAGACGATGAGCAGGTCATCGCGTGTGACCGGCTGTGATCCTGGCTTGAAGTTGACTGTTGAGGATCGGTGGCGGGGCCGACGCTGGGCAACCGAGAGGAACACCAGTTTTTATTCTCGGTACTGAGATTCTTAGGTTGTTGGTCGGTTGTTTCAAAGATGGAATTTCCTTCTAAATTCCGTAGAGCTCTGTGTTGATTCCCAACTCGATTCAAAATTATCGATTTATTCTATCTCCCGCATGTTAATGATCATTCTGAATTATCAGACAGCGCTTCGTGATAAACACTCACCAATGACTCCAGCGGGGCCCAGACGCGGGCCAGTAACTGCTTCACGATGAGTGCACTGGTCCCTCGGCACTTTGAGGTTTGGGATAAACTACCCTAACCCCACCGGACTGCAATTCACTCTGTGGCTCTTAATTGGAGAAGACGGACCCACACTTTTCTCTGATGTTATTCCCGTCGACGCCTCCAGTTTTTAATTTCTAGCCTTCAAAACGCTCGTGCCAGAACAAATATTGATTGTTGATGGCTGGAAAAGAATATACAAAGTCTCTTACGAAATATGTATCTAACCATTATTGTCTAACTCGATACAAAGAGCATTGACGGTTCGTGGGCTGATTGTACAGTACAAGACACTGAAGATACTACAATCCTGGATATTTGGCAGAAAGAAAAAAAGACGCAGTCTAACGATTCTTTCTTGTACCCTCTTGCTGAAACTTCTAGATTCTCCTTATAGAATTAAAATAGTGGTACGTCGTGCGCCAGGCCGTGCAGCAACGTCGCCAGAAGCAAGACGAAATGAGGTCGAGACCAGTAGCGGGGGGGCGGAGAAGCTTTGTAAGTTGTCTGTATAACGGCCGATGGTAACTCGCCGCACTATCATATAATGAGGGTATTAATCAATATAATTCAAAACGAGATGACAAAATCCTTGTTAAATAATTTTTATTATCTCATCCGTTATCAAAAAGCCCATGCACTAATTTGTAGCGCATTTCCATCTATCTTCTCTTTTCCCTCCCCTCGTCTCTTTGCTTAATGCCGCCCGTTCTGCCCGGCGTTGCCAGTTTTTTTTTCCCAGTTTTTCCAAACTTTCTGTAAAACAGTAGCAGAACACGGGGCTCTCGTGGGGGCCTTATAGACAGGGCTTATAGCTTGTCTGTCTGGGTCATTAATGTTTGACTCGGCCATTAAATACCGTTAATACTGCGTCTGCCTGTCCAAAACACCACCCCCCCCTCTCTCCCTCTCTCTAACGACTGAAGGGCCCACAGCAGGGCCCCAGCCCATCTGTGCAGATGGTGTCTGCCCCACAAGACTGTACAGTAGAGGGGGAGGATGGAGGTGGGGGGGTGGGGTGGAAGGTGGAAGGTAGCCGGTGCCAGGCGAGACCGGAGCATATGAATTCCAACAGGAGCTGTGACTGAGTAGAGGAGAATGGAATTGAAGTTCCGTCAGACTACCCAGGTTTGTTTCTCCGCCCACCTCACTAATTTTCTCTTTTTTATCTCTGTTCCATCTCGCCCTTGTTTATTTCTTTTTTTGGCCACATGTCATTTGGCACAAGCCTCCTCGCTAGACCTTGCCTCGATAATCCCCTTACATCCGGGAACCACCTGCAGCCCCCATCCTTACTCTACCTCCCCCCACTCCGGTATTCTAACCACATAATGCATCCACTAGCGGCGCACCCTAACTTTCAAGCCCCCTTACGTCTCTCTTCCCTTCCCCCCGCCGACCGCCACTCAACCTCCCGACCTCTCAGCTACACCCCGCTCCTTCTCCATCTAACCCCCGCTCTCTTGTAACCTTTAGTCTTCACACGTTCAGCAACCTTATACAAATCTCTAACAAAAAGATATGTGATACGATGCCGGCCCCCAAGAGTTGTGTGTGAATTTCGTTGGAAGTATTCTCTCTGCCTCTCTTCTCTATCCCTCTCTCTCTCTCTCTCTCTCTCTCTCTCTCTCTCTCTCACACACTATCTCTCTCTCTGTCTCCATCTCTCTCTCTCTCTCTCTCTCTCTCTCTCTCTCTCTCTCGTTCTCCATCTCTCTCTCTCCTCTCTCTCTCCTCTCTCTCTCTCTCTCTCTCGTCTCTCTTTCTCTCTCTCTCTCTCTCTCTCTCCTCTCCTCCTCCGTCTCTCTCTCTCTCTCTCTCTCTCTCCTCTCTCTCTCTCTTCTCTCTCTCTCTCTCTGCTCTCTCTCCTCTCTCCTCTCTCTCTCTCTCTCTCTCTCTCTCTCTCCTCTTCTCTCTCTCTCTCTCCTCTCTCCTCCCTCTCTTCTCTTCCTCCTCTCTCTCTTTCATTCTCTCTCTCTCTCTCTCTCTCTCTCTCTCTCTCTCTCTCTCTTGCCGTTCACTTCTCTCTTATTTCCTCTCTCAATGTCTCTTGTCTGCCGTCGCTTGTCTCCATTCGCAGAGAAGTCATATTGGGGTCTTGTCGCAGGGAAAGAAGATGAATGCTTCCTAGCTTAGTTCAAAACACATTTTCACACAAATCAAACGGTGCTGCAGTTGGATTATATATTGATCAATCATCATTAGACAATAACAATGATAATGCATTTAGGTTATTAGGCGACGTTCATTTTTTAAACGTCATTCATAAGGAACAGGTAAATATGTTTTTTGACAAGGCAAAACAAATGACTATAATGAATGGATGAAAAAGCAGAGACAGCATGCATAAATAATAAATATAAAAACTTAGTCAAATAGACATTAAGCTACTTGTCTATCTTAAGCCCTCTTTCAACACAGCCCATGATGAATATACTGCTTGAGCCCATCCACTCTGAACTTTCAATGAAGTTTCCCGGTCCGTTTCCAAAACCGTTAATCATCGGAAACCATCTGTGTGCTTAGATCATGAACAGAGCAATTGTACTCTTTGTTTGATGTGATTTTCTTTTCTTTTTTAATGTTACAGTATATACATAGTTGTTTACCTTTTGAAAGCCTCATGTTACTTTCTATGACCATTCCTTTTTGGTAAGCGGAGACGTATAGAAACAAACTGTGGGCTTTAAACTGTATACAGAGGAACTGGGATGTAGAAAAATAAGCTTTAAGGCTGTAGGTGAAATGCTTGGAAAATAAACCAAATAAGCTCCATCCTGGTCCTTTAACTCCATTCTCGGGGACTGAGCTAGCTTGTTTTCGTACACTCTCGCCGTCGTCTGGTATTGATTGAGGCAGTCCCTTCAAACGCACCAGCGCATATGGTGCTGCTGAACACCAGAGATCCACCTTGACCCCTGTGTGTGTTTCTGTTAGCTGTAGCAGAGATGGCCTTAGTGGTAGCCACGCCAGGTGATTTGGCAGAACCTAGGTGTGGTAGCCAGCCTCCCATGCCCGAGAGAGAAGAGAGAGAGAGAGAGAGAGACCAACCAAGTGTGTGTACAGTCCACTACACTATTGGAGCCACACACTACAGTGCATGTGTACTGTACGTGCACTGTAGCGTGTGTGTGTGTACAGTATGCTTGTGATTTGGCAGCTGGATAAACATGTAAACCACACCCTTCCTCTCTGTCGCTCTCTCTCTCTCTCTCTCTCTACATTCCCTTTCCTTGAGCAGCTGTGATTCGCGTAGCAGTCAAGCCAGCCTGTGTTTGTAGATACACACACCAGTGTCAAAAGATCAATCACAATACAGTGACAAAAGATCAAGTGTGGTCTTCACAATTATGAAACTGATGAAAAATAATACTAAAGGAGAATTTATACAAAGGCCTTTCGTAATTGATAAAACCGTCTTTACTGTCTTACTAGTTCATACTAGTAAGACAGTAAAGACGGTTTTATCAATTGCGATATTCTTATTATTAGGATTCAAAATGTTTGGATGATTTTCTCAATGGACAAGTACAAACACAATATGAACTCACCACGATACCGACCCTTTAAGAATATCATTTTACTTTGACAATGACATAAACTAAAAAGTGTCCCCGCGTCACTGCGTGGGGAGATGAACCAGTCTGCGTGGTTACTGGGAGGCGGTGCTTACCAAATTTGGGGATGGGCTGGGAGTCCCAGAAGAGGTAGGTGTGTCTCTGTGCTTCCTGCAGGGTCCTCGGGAGACCCCGGCCCAGAGAGAAGAGGTGCAGAGCTCTCTGGATCTCCTGCTGCTTCTCCTCAGGGAGAGAATCCAGCTAATGGAAGATGGAGAAAGCATATATCATGGAATAGTATTATAGTACAGTAGTATAGCCCAGTATAGCACACAGCATGGAATACCATAGCATATTACAGTTTAGCCCAGTATAGCATGGTAATCACTACGAGAGCGGAAAATAAGAGTAGTTTGTCTATGTAATAATGTGTGTTTTGTGTGTGTATTGTATCATGCTGAGTGTGTGTGTATCAAGAGAGAGATTGTGTGTGTGTGTGTGTGTGTGTGTGTGTGTGTGTGTGTGTGTGCTAAACTACCGCCTGTACTTTTTGCACTGCAATAATAAACTAGGCTATGATCAGGTGCATGCGTCATTGTTTTCTATTTCTGCCTCTAATTGCTTCAAGATGTGGAGAACTTTGTAGGGTCAAAGTTTGTTCTCGCATCACCATCTCCTCATCACCCTCTCTCTGTGTTGTCATGTCTGTATCTCTCTGTCTCTCTCTCTTTCTCTCTGTCTCTCTCTCTCTCTCTCTCTCTCTCTCTCTCTCTCTCTCTCTCTCTCTCTCTCTCTAATGTCTCTGTGTCTCTCCGTCCTATTCCTACAGAAAGGTCTGGACATCTTCAGCGTGCTGGATGTAATGGGAAACAGCTGCTTCCTGGAGAAGCTCAAGTTTGTCCCCAGTGAAAAGTGTCTCCATTACTACCTGTACAACTGGGCATGCCCCACCCTACGCCCTGACAAGGTACCGATACAGCAACATTTAAAGATCTACACCGCTCTACCTACTCTAAATACACCAACAATACACCAATCAAGTACCGATCCGCTGTTTACAGTAATATATTAACAATAATAGCAAAACATGCTGAAACTTAAAAGTAATAAGTAGCTTTGTTTTCACTCACAAGCAGACATTTTAGTTATTACTTATTAATTATTATTAAATAATGTATCTCATCAAGCCTAAAGAGCTCTTGATGGCTTCAGGATGTGTTTTGAGGGAAGGAAGTTTGAGAAATAAAAAATGCAATTTAAGCATCTAGTACACACTAGAGTACACACTTCCTCTGTAAGTACAAACACAATGACCATGAAGACGACGGAGATTGTCACGACTGTTATTATGTTAACCTTCGGCCTGTATTGTTTTTCAATGATGAGCATTTAAAGAATTACAATGGATGATGAGGCATATGCAGTTAGTGAGTTAATATCACAGATTCTCACTATTCTGTTGTGATGTTTTGCAACATCGTGTCCTTGTTTCACAGGTGGCTTTGCTGGTCCCCAACTGAGGTCTTGCAGCAGGTCGCTCGCTGCCCGACAGGTGGCGCCCGACCCAATCAAACGTGGTGCCGTGAGGATTACAAACTGATGTCGGCATCCATCATATGGGATTACTGTTAACACGCTTGCGGATGGAAAATGGAAAACTAATCTGCGTTTTTACACCAAAAGCCCACATGTGGACGAACATATAATGCATTCATACTCAAAACAAATAAACGTGTCAAATACATGAATCGCCGTCATTTGTGACTTGATGTTATTGACATATGTGTGTGTGTGTGTGTGTGTGTGTGTGTGTGTGTATCATTGACGTTATTACATGTAGTATTACATGTCGCGTTTTACTTATTCGTGTGCGTGTTGTTTGTTTGTGTGTGTTTGTGTGTGTGTGTGTGTGCGGGGTGTGGGTGGGTGGAGCTTCTCGTCAGGGCCACGCCGCCAACGGGGGCGGAGTTTCAAGTTTTGAAGCGATAGGCCACGCCCCCCCCCCCCCCACTCAAACAACAACAGTCAGAGCGTCTGTCAGTTCACAACACTGAGCGCTCGCGATCCTTCACGCGTTCCTGTCCCTCTGCTGCGGGAGGCTGTCTCTTGGTCAACCCGTCGTGCTTGTGAGTGTTTCCTCGTCTTATTTCATTGTTTTATTCACTTTTTTTTTGTGTGTGCCGATGTCCGCGTCGCAGGGCGGACAAAACAAAAGCCCTAAAACTACACGTGCAGTCGTGTGGTAAAACACACTTAAAGCGGCCGGTGCTGCGCTGAGACGAGCGGAGAGCCCGGGCAGATTGCAGGTCAGTCTCTAGAAACGTCGGGTCGACTAAACTAATACTGCGAGCATTAGAGGAAGCGTTGATTATATTTATTTCAGGTCAAACTGAAAGTCACAGGAAATAAAGCGGTCGTTGCAACACATTTGAGTGTAAAACCACACAGCAGCAGTGCAGCGGTTGCATGTCAGTGTTCGTGTGGCTCCGTTGCTCTGTTGTCGGGAAACCTGTGATTGTGCGCGCATGATGTCATTCATTTGGTCAGTTAGTTTCCTTCCGTAAATGTTATCTCTGGTTCACACGGGGGTGTATGTGTGTGCTTGTTTGACATTAGGATTGGCATCTCTCTCTCTCTCTCTCTCACACACACACACACAGTATGTTCGGTGTGTTGTCCTAACTACCAGTCACAGTGCCATCTGTATGTTTGTGTTGTGATCACCCAAAGGTCAATGCCACATTCCTGGTCGGCAGGTCAGGTGTCACGGAGCCAACGTCAACCTAATGCATCCAATTAACACGCCCTTCACTCACGCTGTGCATTTGACTGTAAGATCTAGACCTCCACGTCTCTCTCCCACACACACACACACACACAGAGACATTGTGCTTTACTGTAGGCTAGCTTTCTTTCACTATGACTATGATGGGGGCGGGTTAGCCTCTTTTTGGCATGGAGGACTTGGTGGTCGGTGAGGTGTTCCTCCAAGACAACACCTGTAAAAATAAAGTGAGGGCGAGTCATCGAGGAGTTAAAAACCTGCAGAGAAGGTTTGCGCCATGTGTAACCGTACACTTTTACATGCAATCATTGTGTCATACCCATAATAACTGTCAGTAACTGGTTTCTGTCTATTTGCTTTCGGATTTGAGATTTTTGTCAGTTGTTCGCATGGTAGAGATACAAATACATGCAAATGACTGTGGTGTCTAAAGAGGATTTTGGAAGCTCTACTTGGTCTTTGTGACGTCACGAGGGGTGTTAATTTTTTTTTAAATGTTCATAGTCAAGGTGCCTTTTGTCATGTGTCATTTTTATTAGTTTTACTCTTAGAAAATGTCCTGCCTGTTTTGAACTGTTCTTGTAAAAACACACACACAAGAACACTAGGTCACCTTACAACCTAGAAAAGTACCTCAGTATTCTTAATTGTAGACCTTTAATCACAGGTTTACAGTCAATTTAATGTTTAATCACACTATCACATCACAAAAATCGCTAGGCCTAATTAATGCTGGTTTTATTTTGAAAGCCTTGTTGTTCAAACTAGAAGGCAAACCCACCATTCCTCCTCCGTGCCTCTGACGGCTGCCCTGGATGTCACAGCTGGAGCCAACTTTTTAGCTCATCAAGATAGAACAGGAATGTAGAACGGTCTGTCTGTGGGGTTTGTCACGGCACGTGTCTGTCTCCGTCTTTGTCCTAATTTGTAAAAAAAAAAAAATTGCTGTACATTTGTCACTTATAGGGGCTTTTATCCAAAGTGCACCACAATATTGAGGTCGGACCTTCTTGGCATGCCCCGACCTAGCAGGAATCACCTGGTAGTGTGAATAGCATGTAGAACCTGTTGAGCCAGACTTTTGTATTTTTTTATGTCCTTTTTACATAATTCCATGTGCCGCTTCCCTCTATTTTCCAAACCAAGATCATATCTGACCAAATCTAATCCAAGCATTGCAGCAACATGCCTAATGCAATCACAGAGTTCTATTTACTCTCCAAATCTAATTTTCTAGTCTCTCTCACTCAACTCAATGCACTTTGGCTTTTCACACATGGTTTAGTTTAATTGTTTTATATATGGAGGCAGGTACAAGATGGCAGCAGACAGGACACCTTTTTAACAACGTCTGTTGTTATGCAATCGGGAGACGGCAATGGATATTGGCCATGGAACCTGAATTCACACACAAAAGCCCATGCTTGAAGTTCAACCATAACCATTCAGTGGTGAAAGACTCTTTTTAGGGTACGCTTCAGCAAGGTCATCGATGGAACTAGTCGGAGACCAACCTCTCAAGTAGGGCTCCGACCTTTTATTTTTTTCCAGTGCCTCCTGTACCTAAACACATACTTCTGTTTCTCTTTACCATTTCGCTCTCCATGGACCGTGTTGAGACCCCAAACAAAGAGACAGGGCCTCCATTGTTGCCGAACATCCAGGTGTTGTGCATTTGCACTACGTGTTATCTCCCGTACCGGAACAGCTCTTGTCAGCGAAAGGGCCAGTCGGTGTAGAGTTGCCTTGGTTGGTATCTTGTTGCTCAACACAGGGGGAGAGGTAGTGGGCGTGGAGGTTTACTGTGGATAAGGGTGACGTATTGCCTTGTACTGCTACATGATTTTTACCTTGCCAGGTGGCTGGATTCGTCAGATCACGTTCCGCGTGAGAATCCATCTTGCTAGTCTTCAAGTTATCCCGCTTGTAGCCGAGCCACAGTGGTTCGGACTGGTCGGCGTCCTACGCAAAACTACTGGCAGCTACGGGTGTGGTGATGGACAGATGGTTCATCCAATCACCTGTTTCTAAGGACAACTTCCCAGCACATTAGGTTACCACGGTTTAGACATGCATAGGGACATTTTGGGGGATGTTTAACATTGTTCTTAAGATGGTCCTTTGTATGGGTAACAAAAACAAATGTTGTCCCCACGATTGCGCAATGCAAAGTGTGACGAAAGGATACAGTCCTTTGTATATTAATTGACATGACGCTTTTTTCTGATTTATGCGCCTAACCAACTTTGGATATGACTTCAGCACCAAAACCAGACAGAAACGGTGCCTCATAAGGGCATTATCCCTTTTGAACTCCATTTTCGGCCCACTTTGCTATCTCAACTCATGCCCCAACTGATAGTGGTGTATTGCGTATGAAAGGTATTCCTGCCTGGACTTGTTTTGCGTTGTACTGCCCTTGTATGACACAATACCTACTAATATCGCTCCGTATGAGTCCGTAGAAGGATCCAAACCCTTGACAATACAAAACACAAGGATCCAGGAATCCAGGAAGTCCTCATCAGTACCATCAGTGACCCCGACTTAATAAGATAATTAAGATTAGAAGCATCAAGGCCCCCTCAAAGATAATTCTCCAGCACTCATTCCGTGGGCGGCTGAACTTGATTAAGAGAAACCGAACAGCTGTCCTTTGTTAGCGATTTTCTGTACACTCCAGCCGTTCCCAAGGCGGAGCAGCTAGCACTGACTGAGACAACAAGCAACATGCTTCTGGATCATCTTCACAAGAACTGCCACCAGCAAATTCTGCTCATTCCTGTCCTCCCTGCTCTGTGCTGTTCCAAACGGCTAGAAGACTGCTGCATAGGCCGGTTTTCTGCCTTGTTCAGAGGTTCTCGAGAAAGCTGCAAGCAGCAACCCTTTGTATCCGATCGACTTCCCACTTGCCTGGTGTATTGCTGAGGACCCAAGGATTTTGAGTTGCAGTTTGGTTTTGAGGGAGTGGTTGCAAGCAGCAATACCGGCGGCCAAGCAAATGGTCCGTTTCGAACGGGTAGATGACAACAACTTGTAAATGTTATGTTCATTATATCCACTCACACCACACCCATTGTCTGTTTATAAAGTGTATTTATGATCATATTAGTCACATTAGTTTATAATTGTTGTATTGTGTATAGTTGTTGTTTGCATCCTACCTCATCCATACATCACAAGATGCCCTCCTACCTCCTCCTTAAAGGACCTGTCTCTGTATGTGCTGGTAGTTGCTTTGGATGAATAAGAGTTCCTCAAATGACAAAATATTAACAGTAATTGCACATGTATATTATTGCTCCTACTCTCCTCTGTAGTCCCTCCATCTCTCTCTCTGTCCTTAGCAGTAAGCAGGCCCCTATGTCGACCGCCCGGCCCTTAGCGGCACCACAGCACAAATATTGACATTAAGCAGGGGCGTGGGGTGGGGGGGGGTGTGTGACAATATGACCAATGGCGGCTGCCCTGGGGAAGCTCTCTGAGTCCACCACAGGCTAATCTCTGCTAAGACATATTTATAAACAGTGCTAGCCGTTAGCGTGGCGCATGTCCAACGCTGACACTGAATATGGAGAACTAGACTTCCTCTCTAAAGGCCCACAGTGGTTTTGGAACGTGTACAAGCTCACGTTTGAGACGCCACACAACATGTGGTTGCGTTTGCGAAATAAATGTTGAGATGTGTGTAGCTCTTAATGGCTTCCAGGTGAGGTGGTGACAGGGGAGAGACATTTTTAGTGTTGTCGTGCCCCGCATGTGAGGAGGCTGTCAAAAAGTTGATCGGAATAGCAAATAAACATTTTTTCCCCCTCCAACATCCTGGGATGCATTTGGAACCTAGATGGATGTGTTTAAACTAAATGTAACCTTTTCCGTCACTTCAGAGCCGTTTTCTGCCTTTTTCTCCACAGTGTTCAACACAGTTTTCGGGGGTGATCCAATGTGTTTTACGTTGAATCTTTTTTTTCCCCGATACATGTCTTTGAAGGATAACTATGCAGATTTTAGAGATATAGTGTGAAAAACGCCTGCAGTGACCTATGTCACTGCAAAAACCGCACAGACGCAAATGGCGCAGATGAAAGTAGTGGAGAGATCTGGATGCAGGCATCATGGAGGAAGGTAGATGTTGTTCATTTGCATACACTGCCCACATTGAAACGATGCAATGCCGGTTGAAATCGGCGGTGTTCCCCTTTAAGGAGCAGGTAGGGGTTATCGGGGGTAAAGGGCATCTTGCTCAAGGATGCCTACAGATGGACTGCAGTGCAGACCTCGGGCAGCCTGGGGAGGCTTCAAACCCATGTTTAGCATTATCTATCTTCTCTCCCTCCCCTCTCTTCCTCTCCCGCTGCCTTTCCCAGTTTCCAAATGAAACAGTCAGACAGGGCTTATAGCTTGTCTGTCTGGGTCATTAATGTTTGACTCGGCCATTAAATACCGTTAATACTGCGTCTGCCTGTCCAAAACACCACCCCCCCCCTCTCTCCCTCTCTCTAACGACTGAAGGGCCCACAGCAGGGCCCCAGCCCATCTGTGCAGATGGTGTCTGCCCCACAAGACTGTACAGTAGAGGGGGAGGATGGAGGTGGGGGGGTGGGGTGGAGGGGAGGGTGGAAGGGGGGAGGAGAGATGAGTCAGAGGTTTGTCTCCTCACTAATTTCTCTTTTTATCTCTTTCTCCTTTATCTTTTTTTTTTCCATCTTTCACAGGCTCCCATAATCCTTACATCCTGCCCCATACTCTTCTCCCCCCCCCCCCCCCCCCCCCCACGCTCTCTCTCTCATGCCCACACACAAAATATGATCGTGCCAAGTTGTGTGAATTGTGAAGTATTCTGCTGCTTGTTGAAAACAAGCCATGTCTCTCTCTCTCTCTCTCTCTCTCTCTCTCTCTCTCTCTCTCTCTCTCTCTCTCTCTCTCTCTGTGTGTCTGTGTGCTCTTTCTCACTCTCCTGTTACTCTCACTGTCTGCCTTTAATAATGTCTCTGTCTTGCTGTCTCATCTCTCTCTCTGCCTATGGCTGTCTCTCTCTGTACGCCTGGGGTCCTTAAGTCCTTGCAGAGAAGTCATATTGGGGTCTTGTCGCAGGGAAAGAAGATGAATGCTTCCTAGCTTAGTTCAAAACACATTTTCACACAAATCAAACGGTGCTGCAGTTGGATTATATATTGATCAATCATCATTAGACAATAACAATGATAATGCATTTAGGTTATTAGGCGACGTTCATTTTTTAAACGTCATTCATAAGGAACAGGTAAATATGTTTTTTGACAAGGCAAAACAAATGACTATAATGAATGGATGAAAAAGCAGAGACAGCATGCATAAATAATAAATATAAAAACTTAGTCAAATAGACATTAAGCTACTTGTCTATCTTAAGCCCTCTTTCAACACAGCCCATGATGAATTTACTGCTTGAGCCCATCCACTCTGAACTTTCAATGAAGTTTCCCGGTCCGTTTCCAAAACCGTTAATCATCGGAAACCATCTGTGTGCTTAGATCATGAACAGAGCAATTGTACTCTTTGTTTGATGTGATTTTCTTTTCTTTTTTAATGTTACAGTATATACATAGTTGTTTACCTTTTGAAAGCCTCATGTTACTTTCTATGACCATTCCTTTTTGGTAAGCGGAGACGTATAGAAACAAACTGTGGGCTTTAAACTGTATACAGAGGAACTGGGATGTAGAAAAATAAGCTTTAAGGCTGTAGGTGAAATGCTTGGAAAATAAACCAAATAAGCTCCATCCTGGTCCTTTAACTCCATTCTCGGGGACTGAGCTAGCTTGTTTTCGTACACTCTCGCCGTCGTCTGGTATTGATTGAGGCAGTCCCTTCAAACGCACCAGTGCATATGGTGCTGCTGAACACCAGAGATCCACCTTGACCCCTGTGTGTGTTTCTGTTAGCTGTAGCAGAGATGGCCTTAGTGGTAGCCACGCCAGGTGATTTGGCAGAACCTAGGTGTGGTAGCCAGCCTCCCATGCCCGAGAGAGAAGAGAGAGAGAGAGAGAGAGAGAGAGACCAACCAAGTGTGTGTACAGTCCACTACACTATTGGAGCCACACACTACAGTGCATGTGTACTGTACGTGCACTGTAGCGTGTGTGTGTACAGTATGCTTGTGATTTGGCAGCTGGATAAACATGTAAACCACACCCTTCCTCTCTGTCGCTCTCTCTCTCTCTCTCTCTCTACATTCCCTTTCCTTGAGCAGCTGTGATTCGCGTAGCAGTCAAGCCAGCCTGTGTTTGTAGATACACACACCAAAGTGTGTGTGTGTGTGTGTGTGTGTGTGTGTGTGTGTGTGTGTGTGTGTGTGTGTGTGTGTGTGTGTGTGTGTGTGTGTGTGTGTGTGTGTGTGTGTGTGTGTGTGTGTGTGTGTGTGTGTGTGTGTGTGTGTGTGTGTGTGTGTGTGTGTGTCACAGGAGGAAGTTTGTTTCTGTCCTTATCGTTGTGTTTGATTGGCTACTGTTTAACTCCTGTGTGTGTGTGTGTGTTTTCCCCTACGTCATATTTAATGGCTCCTCTCTGAATGGAGAAAACAAAGTCGTTAGTCCGGGACGGACACTTATTTATTTATTTTTAAAGCAACACATTTTCCAGTAGTGACAGTAAATCTGTCTCCATAAGACCACTCTCACTCACTCCCAGACAGTTTAGCCTACTTTTAAAATGTAATGCAGTAATACTAATGCAGATGTTTTACAAATCCTTTCTTGAGGCGGACAACAATCAAAGCAAACAATACGAATGGGTAGAGCCGAGTACAACTCAAACTGCTGCGTGACTTTTTTTAAACAACTGGACATTATGCAGAGTTATAGCTACAGGAACCAGAACACAAGGTTAGCGGGTCGTGCAAAATAATTGTATATTAAACAATTTCTAAGTGCCTTCTGAATTCAACACTGGAGCTAAAATAACACAGATCAACAAAGGTGCATGTAAGTGCTGCAAGGCAATGTGGTAGATGTTCATAACCACGGCTGCTTATGAACAGTCATGTAACCCTGCGGTGGTGTTATGTTAACCTCCCATAGATGACTGGCCACACTCAGCTGGACTGAACTTCTGGTGTGTGTGTGTGTGTGTGTGTGTGTGTGTGTGTGTGTGTGTGTGTGTGTGTGTGTGTGTGTGTGTGTGTGTGTGTGTGTGTGTGTGTGTGTGTGTGTGTGTGTGTGTGTGTGTGTGTGTGTGTGTGTGTGTGTGTGTGTGTGTGTGTGTGTGTGTGGAGAGATTAGATTGAAGCTCATGTTTTAGCTCCCCCCCCTTTTTTGCACCGTTAGGTTGGGGGCCCCTTGGTACCCCAGAGACCCTTGTCCCCACAAAGCCATATGCACACACACACACATTCAAAAAGCCCCTTCTCCCACCCTCCATCTTTCTTCTCCTTCCCTCTATCCTGTACCTCTTACAACAGTATCTGTGTCTGTGTCCTACTTAACAACCATCCACTTGGTCAGTAAAAGTCCTGTTGCGGTTGTTGCTCTAGTAGTGCTGAACCAAGGTGCTCTCTATCGTGTGTGTGGTGAGATGTCATGTGGCCTCTGGTTTGTGGTAATCATGGTAAAAACGCATCCATGCAGTAGACTTGTGAGGACAATTACATTTTAACCATGACCTCAGCTAATTCATCTCTGTAAACACGGGACCCTTATTGTGAAAGAAGTGAGACACGCCTCTCTCCCTCACCTGCGCCTGTCAAACTCCAGGTAGATCTTTCACACTCGCCTCATTACAGCTTTTCACTGTGCCCCATTAAGCTACAATCCCTCAACAACAATTAAGTTTCTTTTTAATTTGGCCAGGGATCCAAGCAGAGCCCCACCACCCCCAGCCAAACAGATGCTCAATAAACCAGCTTTGAAACAAAGGGGCCAGGATACTGTTGTGGCTGGAGTGTTTGACTCCTCCCACCCCAAGTTACTGGATTGGATCCCCATTGTTTGAAGCCCAACCAGGAGGCTTCTATCCTTGAATAAGATGCCCCTGGAAGAAGTACTCTGTTACTTAAGTAAAAGTAAGAAAGTATTAGCATTGAAATATGCTTAAAGTACGGAAAGTCAAATTACTCATTATGCAGAATGCCCAGTTCAGAATAATATATATTATATTATTGGATTCCAATCATTGACTGATTAATGTTAATGTAACTTTAATTCAATGGATTTATATTTTATATATTACTTTGCATACTGGTCCTCCTGGGGACCAATACATCCTTATAGATATAATCATAATAGTGATTTATGCATTGACTATATTTTTTATCGTTAATTTTAGTACCTCAAATGTGTACTTTGGTACAGTACGTGAGTAAATGTAGCCTACCTAGTTCTTTCCACTACTGCCCTAACCCCTATCTGTTCCTTATGACATGCTTTTGGATAGAAGCCTCTGCTAAATGACTTAACCGTTAAACTGATGCAGTAACTTATTGGTTGAAATATGACTGGAAGAAACATATTGGTTTGACGATAGTCAAGCCTTCTCTAATGAGCAGTTGTTATACACAGCGACGACTACGCTGTAAGCTGAGCTCATGAAAGTCCAGGGTTTATTGGATTAAGGGGCTGATGACCCGTACTCTAGTCTAGCCTATCTCCGCCTGTTCCCATGGTCACATGGTCTTGCACAAAGGTGGCTAATATTCCAAACAAACTGAGAGCCAAAGAGGGAGAGGACTAGTCGATCGAGTTGAGTGACTGAAGAGGGAATATTGGGTTTTTTTGTGGCATGTTCTTCTTGGAGAGGGGGTTCGGTTGAGGTGAGTTTGGTGTTTTTCCTTGAAAGCGATGGAGCAATTGCCTCTCGTCTTGATATCATGGTGTTTGTTTATTTAACCTTTTATATATTCAGGTAAGTCTGACTGAGGTTCCAAAAGAGACCTGATGGCAGCACATGACATGAACCTAAATCGACTAAATCGCAAAGGGTTTTGATTCTGAAATCCATTCAATATCATTCATTGAAGAAGTCTAAATGGGAGGTTCATGAGAAGGAATGAATGTGGCTTTTATACTTTAGCTGAGCCCGAGTGTTCCTCCATAAACCCATGGGCACTTCTGCAACGTGCACTGTCCCACAGTTCAGGGAAGTTTCCGTCCCCCGCCTGGCTCTGAAGAAGCATGTGTGTCAGGATTGGCTCCCGGTCTCCTCTCTCTGCGGGCATGGCACAGGGCTGGCAAAGCCCCAGAGTCTTCCAAGGATGTCCACAACTCTAAATGCACCAGCTTTATTTGGATGTCCCAGCCTGGGTTTTTACTCTCGTCGTCATAGACTAGACTGGAAAAGGACGCCTCTTGATTACTTTTCCTGATTGTGCAAGATGACGCATTTTGTGTACGTTTTCTGATATTTAATATCAGTTTCTTTATTTAATACAGTTTCTTTATCGCAGCACTCTATTGTGTATTCTATGGATACACTAGCAGCATACAGACCAAACACGTATATAATCCCTCTCTTGAAAGAGTTCCTTGACCCTTTTTCTTGACATGGTTATTGACCTGTTGTGAAGGAGGGACTAGCACTACTCACACAACAGTTGCTCACAATAGTTGCTAGGTCGCCCTCTTTGTAGAATTAGTGCATCAACCCCTGTCATGAGAGCAGTGAATTAATGACATCTCTGGGCTGATTTTAGTGACATGAAAAGTGTTTCTCCATCCCTTGGCTATTTTTGTTCATCCTCTTTGTTTTATTTGTATTTGACAATTTGAAAACATATTTCTGTGATCCAGACCCCACCCTCCTAAGGGTTTTGGTCTATGTCCAGTGTATCTAGACTTGGGTCAGTATTACCCAGCATTCCTGCTCCACACTCATGTGGGCAAGTTCTATAGAAACATCCCGACCAACAGTTCCTCGAGGCCACTTCCTGTCTGAGCCTTGTCCCTCTTGGAGAAGAACGACATGTTTTTGTTTTTTTTTAAACATGGATATATTCAGAAGGCTTTTATACAAAACTATTTAATTTGAAGAATCCCAAGGCTTAAAGTCCCCGCCCCCCACTGCTGTCTTAAAGAACAATCTGGGCCTTATCCTAAGTTTTTATTATTTCCGACTTCCTCAATGCAATCATGAAAAGTGGCAATTTTTCTGTCTACCAAATGACGGACTCTGACCTTCAGACCTCAATATTGCAGTCCCACGAGCCCATTCCAAATGAGTTGCGGGGCCGCCGGTGTGCTCAACGGAATCCTTTTGTACAATGAAAGATTATTTCAATAATCACTCTATCACTCCCCATCCTCTGACACGTCTGTGTTAACCCACAGGCGGAGGATGTAAGCAAGCACACCGCCCTCCTCCTCTCCACCCCTCGGGACTTGCCGCCTCGTTCGTTTGACTCAGGCCTGGTTGTTTGTTCAAGCCACGTGTTAATACATGCACACAAAGGAATAGCGGAATAACACGAGATAATAAGTGACTAATTTTGTGAAAGGCTCAAAGAGTTCCAGTGTTCTGTAACATAAGATGCATGTTGCAATCTTCTTTGTAGAATAATGTTTTTTTCCCACAAGAGAGAGATGATAACAAAAGCAGGTGGTTTTTGTTTGGAAAGAAATCAGAGCAGAAGAAAACATGGGAGGGAGGGGGGGAAGGGAGGGAGTTCCACGCCTGGCTCTCTGTCGGACCCAGTGGGAGGAAACGTGCCCCCCCCCCCTCCCAAGTAGAACCCCTGCGCACACGCTCCAGCACCAGCCAGGGACCTCGCCCTCTTCCTGGGGAAACTTGCATAAGAAACGACATATGATGCACCATTGCCCAATTTGCGAACATACAATGCTGATTCATTTGGCATGAACCGTGTTATTTGTTTCATGAAAGAGGATACGGGGAGGAGGAAGGGGAGGGGGGCAGGGTTGCAACAGGAAGTGACACACTTGGCCGTTGTTGAAACGGTGCTTCCTTTTGGGGCTGGTGATGGCTCTCGGAGGGGCGGCCCAAGGTCAAGAGATTCTTTTCAGCAGTGTGGAAACACAAGGGCCCGCTTTGTTTACATGTCCTTGATGAGCGGATGGTTTCTGCTCTTAATGTGAGAAGGCTGGTTAACTGTCTCGGAGCCACGACATTTTACTGCGTGTCATAAAGCCACACCAGTTCTCGTTTAAGTTGTACATTTTTCAACTGTTACTCAACAATAGTAAAACCATTTTCATTTTGTGCAGAACGAACAGGAAAAGAAAAACCCCAAAGACTTATTTTAAATGAGAGGGGAGGCCATTCTAAATGATTGCGTCATGCCACTCGAAGAATGCCACTAGGCCTAGTGTTCCTGCGGTGCGCTGTAACGCTACACCCCCACGACTTAATGAAAAGAGCGGTTGAACGCTTGCGTTTTGTCCGTGAGTATTTCGTCCATCACTAAACCCCTTTAAAAAAATTGGGGATTTATGTTGTGCTTAGCGCCCATTAGTGTACTCTCAAACAACAGGCCCATTTGAGGGAGACGAGATGAGTAGGAAAAGGAAAAAACACAATTCCACATATGCTGCTCTTACTGGAACCTGGTTCGTGTTCCCTGGCCTCTCGTTCCTTGAGAGGTCAACAATAAGCTGGAGTCCTTTCGGCCCCAATATGTTTTCACTTGTTCCCCACTTGGACGTTCTTATGTTTTAAAAAAAAATTTAAGAGAAAAAACAGAACTATCAGAAACCTCAAAACAAAGACCTTTTTTAGTGAAAGTTTACAACTTGCCGATGTAGCTGATGACTCTTTCTAACCGGTGTGACTCAGAAACGCTAGTTGCTCCACCACCTCCCATAACATGGCAGAGTCAGCTTCCAAAACAACCAAGGGCCCTTCGTTTTTTGGACCTCCACCGCAGCTCAAAACAAAGCGTATTCAGAAAGCCCTTTTATAGGTCGTGATTTACGCGAGGCGGTGTGTGTGCCGTAATCGACATGCAACTCCAGTAATCCTTTTGCCCTTTTTTGACTTCATGTGCGAGACTCTCTTTGGCGTTTGGCATTGAAGATAACAATGTTTGTTCTTTTTGTATGGGCTTTTGTGCCTTTATGGTTACTAGGACTGTGAACACAGGAAAGGGGGTTTAAAAAGGCAGGGAATGACGTGAAGCATAGGATCCCCGGATCAGAATCAAACTCTGTCACCCCCACAATGTTTGTTCTTGCCATCTTGGTACTGGCTTCATCTGGGGGTCAGAGGGCACAACGGCGCCGGACAAGTCTCTCTTATTTAAAGGGGCCTTATTGTACCACCAGTGTGAGCGTGAGATCAAAAATGGGAGTGTCTACTGAGATTTATGCTGAGTAGATCAGATTACAAGGCGATCCAGGGGACTAGTCTGCATAATAATAACGGCTTGTAATGGCTAATCACACTTACACACCTGGTGGTATAATAGGGCCCCTTTAAAAGTTGGGCTTGATGTTTTATGCACACTTTTGTTGTTCTTGTACTGCCCAAGGAATAATGCACTATATTTGTGTTTAGTTAACTTTTCTATCAGAGTAATCCGTGAATTGACAGAATTTCTCAATGGAATGTCTTTCAACTCCAACCTGAATGTATCTTGATGAATTTGATCAGTGACTGAGTTGGCCATGTAAACAATCAAGTTCTTCAGTGGTTTAATTTTTAACAGCTTTAGCTTTATTCTCTCTCCAACTCTGGATAGAAACTAAGCTCTCCAACAAAACTGGGGAGCACATTTAGTTTATACCTGTAGCCTGCTGCTCTCCACACTTCCCCAGGGGACCTGATGTGGTCATACTTTGAGTCAAATATGTGTACACTACTACTAAATACGACTTGAAATATGGGCCCCTTCACTGCAACCCGCCGCCGGGCCACAGTAACCACAACGCATCACATCATGGCAGGTTTTTTTTTTTCAATAACTTTATGGAAAGGAATCATGTGGTTTACAGTATTTGTTTTGCCAGAATGTCTGTCTGCGTCAATTAGTCCAAACGAGAGAGAGAGCTGGAGAAGTTGATTTCTAAAAACAATAGCCAGTGATTCATGTTACGGGAGGAGGGGGGGTGTGATTGGGGATTTTATTGTCTTGCATAACGGCCTGTATCCACCGGTCCCTGGCCAAAATGTTATGATATACTGTATGATATCTAGAATTGTGTTGACTTAAATGGAAAATCAGGTCGCCTCTGTCATGTTGAGAGAAAAACTGCAGGGTGAGGTCAAGGTAATCACTCACTCACTCACTCCTATACACTCACTCACTATATACTCACGATACACTCACGATACACTCACTATACACTCACTATACACTCACTATACACTCACTAGACACTCACTAGACACTCACTAGACACTCACTAGACACTCACTAGACACTCACTAGACTCACTCACTATACACTCACTATACACTCACTATACACTCACTCACTATACACTCACTATACACTCACTATACACTCACTATACACTCACTATACACTCACTGTACACTCACTATACACTCACTATACACTCACTCACTATACACTCACTATACACTCACTCACTATACACTCACTATACACTCACTATACACTCACTATACACTCACTGTACACTCACTATACACTCACTCACTGTACACTCACTATACACTCACTCACTGTACACTCACTATACACTCACTATACACTCACTCACTGTACACTCACTATACACTCACTATACACTCACTCACTATACACTCACTCACTCACTATACACTCACTATACACTCACTCACTATACACTCACTCACTCACTATACACTCACTATACACTCACTATACACTCACTCACTATACACTCACTATACACTCACTATACACTCACTCACTATACACTCACTCACTATACACTCACTCACTGTACACTCACTATACACTCACACACCACCACCAACAGCAAATTAACGGATCCCCCTCCCCCCATCAGAACCGCAAATTAAGTTAACGCGTTAATAACGCGTCAACTTTGACAGCCCTAAAAAAAACACAAAATTCGATATGAACGTAAGAGCAGGCAAAGAGCCGCATGCGGCTCGGGAGCCGCGGGTTGGCCAGGCCTGATCTAGCCTACAGTGTAGGGTACAGTGTAGCCACTAGCCTGTAGAGTAGACTTGAGCCTGTACAGTGGCCTAAAGTGTAGCCTCTAGCCTATAGTCTAGCCTACAGTGTAGCCTCTAGCCTGTAGAGTTGCCTGTAGTGTAGCCTCTAGCCTATAGTGTAGCCTACAGTGTAGCCTCTAGCCTGTAGAGTAGCCTACAGTGCAGCATGTAGTGTAGCCTCGAGCCTACAGTGTAGCCTAAAGTGTAGCCTCTAGCCTATAGTGTAGCCTACACTGTAGCCACTAGCCTGTAGAGTAGACTCGAGCCTGTAGAGTAGCCTACAGTGTAGCATGTAGTGTAGCCTCAAGCCTACAGTGTAGCCTAAAGTGTAGCCTCTAGCCTATAGTGTAGCCTACAGTGTAGCCTCTAGCCTGTAGAGTAGCCTACAGTGTAGCCTCTAGCCTATAGTGTAGCCTACAGTGTAGCCTCTAGCCTGTAGAGTAGCCTACAGTGTAGCATGTAGTGTAGCCTCTAGTGTAGCCTCAAGCCTACAGTGTAGCCTCGAGCCTACAGTGTAGCCACTAGCTTGTAGAGTAGACTCGAGCCTGTAGAGTAACCTACAGTGTAGCCTCTAGCCTGTAGAGTAGCCTACAGTGTAGCCTCGAGCCTACAGTGTAGCCTACACTGTAGCATCTAGCCTACAGTGGAGCCACTAGCCTGTAGAGTAGACTCGAGCCTGCAGAGTAGCCTACAGTGTAGCCTCTAGCCTATAGTGTAGACTCGAGCCTGTAGAGTAGCCTAAAGTGTAGCCTCTAGCCTGTAGAGTAGCCTACAGTGTAGCCTCTAGCCTATAGTGTAGCCTACAGTGTAGCCTCTAGCCTGTAGAGTAGCCTACAGTGTAGCCTCTAGCCTGTAGAGTAGCCTACAGTGTAGCCTCTAGCCTATAGTGTAGCCTACAGTGTAGCCTCTAGCCTGTAGAGTAGCCTACAGTGTAGCCTCTAGCCTATAGTGTAGCCTACAGTGTAGCCTCTAGACTATACACTACTCACTAAACACTCACTATACACTCACTATACACTCATTCACTATACACTCACTATACACTCACTATACACTCACTCACTCACTATACACTCACTCAGCTATACACTCACTATACACTCACTATACACTCACACTCACTCACTATACACTCACTCACTGTACACTCACTATACACTCACTATACACTCACACTCATTCACTATACACTCACTCACTATACACTCACTATACACTCACTATACACTCACACTCACTCACTATACACTCACTCACTGTACACTCACTATACACTCACTATACACTCACTCACTATACACTCACTCACTATACACTCACTATACACTCACTATACACTCACTATACACTCACTATACACTCACTATACACTCACTCACTATACACTCACTCACTCACTATACACTCACTCACTATACACTCACTATACACTCACTCACTATACACTCACTATACACTCACTATACACTCACTATACACTCACTATACACTCACTCACTGTACACTCACTATACACTCACTATACACTCACTCACTATACACTCACTCTACACTCACTATACACTCACTCACTATACACTCACTATACACTCACTATATCCACAGTACACAGACGTCTTGTATATCATTTCAAAGCCATATTTTAATAGGGACTGAGACTGAGGGTTCTGGTGTTTTATGGCCCAGCGGGTGGAGTGAGGTCATCCAGCTTTCTCCACCTTTCACTCTCCACACCCCATCCTCTTTCATCTCCTCCTCCCCTCCTTTGCTCCCTCGCGTTGGCGGTCTCCACCCTGCACACACACACACGCACACACACGCACACACACACACGCACACACGCACCATCACCCACCAACACCACCACCGCCGCCATCTGGGAGCAGTTGAATGTTAGTCTCGTAAATCTGCAGTATTAACCTTTTTTCCCCCTTTTTTTTGGTAAATTTCACGGCAGCGATCTCCAAGGGCCTACCAAACCCTGTACACCCCCTCCCTCCATCCCTCCCTCCCTTCCCCCCGCCCACCCTTCCCTACCATCCCCACGTTGCTTGTATAAACACACAGTTCCTGGTGGGGTGTCCAGAGGCCAATCTGCCTCCTCCCCGCCGTGCTAACCATGCTAACACACTGGAAGCTCAGCATGCTGCTTGAGTCCTGGGGGGGCGGGGGGGTTTCAGGGAAAGCGCATGAATGCACACTAGGCTACATGGCGCAGGGTGCGAGGACGCCATGCATGCATGCTGCTGGTACGCTTCACAGCCTCACACTCAAACTGCGGTCGTGTTTGTAGTTTTTAGTGTTTTTGTTCGCAATTGCAGGTCATGTGTCTAAAATAATACAAATAATGTCACCAGTACATTATGCAGCTAATTTTTTTCAGAAAACAGTGTCTAGTATTTTCAATTGAAAGAAAAGTTGGAAGAATAATAACCTAATTAAATAAACAGACGTACTGGTATTGTGTCTGACTGCTGTTGCAGCTACGCTCCAAGTGCATGGAGAGGAGGAGGAGGAGGTGGGTGGGGGGGGGGGGGTTGTGTGTTTGTGTGGTGTGTGTGTGTGTGTGTGTGTGTGGTGTGTGTGTGTGTGTGTGTGGTGTTGGTTACAGCCCAGGCCCGCTGCGGTGGTCAGCCAGCCAGCCAGCTCCAGGGAATGCCTCACCTCCTCCTGGCTGCGCTGGCTGACATCAGCCGCTCGTGTGGGTGGGGTTGGGGGTGAGGGTGGGTGGATGGGGTGAGGTTTGTGAGCCAGGGCTGGTTTTTTTTTGTGGGGTTTTTTATATAGGCCTGGGCATGGATCCAAATCCAGAGCAGACTAGATGGAACCTGTCCCGCTACGATTCCCCCTCTCCCCACCCACCCCCACCTCTCTCTTTCTCCTGAGAGAACAGGGATGAATCTCCACTTGTTGGGATGTTCTGTTATAGCCTGTGAAAATAAATTACATTTGTTTGAACTAATCCTGTTTGTTCCCTTTTTCTGTTCTTTTTTTTGTTTTTTTCTGTTCACAGCGCGAGGATGATGTTGACCGAGTGAGGCTGTGGTCAACTCCACCACTGCCTGGGAAGTGCATTCACGTCTGCGTTTTAACGGAGACTGGGAAGGAATTCGGTGCTCTTCTTCTGCATTTTAATCCTGCAAAGGGTAAGGTGGGTGCATTGAACTCTGAACTCTCAAGGGGATAAAAAAATGGAGGGCGTGGAGACCCTACAGAGCTCCACCAGCCTGGAGACCAAAGCTGACCGGATCGCCCGCTACAAGGCCGAGCGGAGGAAGGCGCTGGCCGAACGCTACGGCAACACGGAGGAGTACACGCCCAAATATGTCCGTAGGGAACGGAAAGTCGCTGAGCCGTCCGAGACATTATCCTCGACAAGCAAGGACGCGGAGAAGCTGGAGATCAGTGAGCCGGAGCAGAGCTACAGCAGGAGCGCCCTCCGGGCTAAAGCGACAGAGCCAGTGGAGCAGGTGAACAGTGAGTCCTCCGAGGACACAGGGGGCAGCACTGAGAGCAAGAGAGACGTGTCTTTGAGCGCGAAATCGGAGACTACGACCAACATCAAGATTTCATCTCACAGCAGGTGGGTGCATTTTCCTTATGCTCTTATTTATCTGTGTCGGTTATGTTTGAGTTACTGTGTTGCTTTAAACATTTCAAATGGAATCATGCCTGGTATATAACTACACTTTAACCCTGTTGGATTGAAAATAGACCTTAATTACATTATATCACAGACAATAAAAATGGTTCATTTAATAATTTTACATTCACCACAAGTAATTCAATAACGGAATAAACTACACGAAAACACATCAATCAATGAGACTTTGGTCAAATTAGCTGGGAATAAATTGGTTTAAAAAAAGCTTTGGCCTTTATGAAGATAATCATATTACGGTGCATGAAACTAAGCAGTAAGACATCATTTCAGCTGCTTGGCAAAAGGTCTACCAGGGCGTATTAGGAGGATCACAAATTAACTTGAACAAATAAACATGACACAATGCAAAATAAATGGCAGGATTAGCACGCTAACAATATGGACTCCTCCTTGGCTCTCCATTTCTGATGGGGAGCATCCATATTTCATTCAGGCCTATACACACCTCCCGAACAGGAATCTTGATTTACGACAACATACCTTATTCCACAAGCTGAAGTTGTACACCATAATTACGGACTTATTTGGCTCGGTTCAAATGAGTAGGAGGCGTCTAGCGAGGCCATATTTAGAGGTATCAGAACCGACACCAGCTCTAACGTTTCCAGAATTGGCCATGTCTCGAGGGAGAGGAGCATGGTGTATTTTCAGTTGGGAACTCCTCCGTTTTGGTCAACTTTACAACCATGTGCAAGAATTCAAATGGTAAACACACTTCTGGAAGCCCAAACAGGAATTGGGCGTCTTCTGGACTGGAGAAGATAGTTCTTCTCTGATCTTCCCTGTTGGTTGACCTTTTTTGTTTAGTAATGTTCCATTACTGGTTTTTCGGGTTGCTGTTGTTTTGTTTGGTACATCTCTCTGGAGAGGCGGGGGTGTACACAGAGCTTGTCGTGTCTGGTAATTGTGACATCTCCTGCAAACCAGCACAGCAGAACCAAGGGCCCAGGCGAGAGCCAGAGAGAACACCAGCTGAATGAGGCAGAGGGGATTGTGGGTAATTGTGTTGAATGTGCGTAATTGTGTTGAATGTGCCTCGACACATCCTTCCTGCACGCTTGTCATGCCCTGTGCCCAGTGAGGCACAATGTGATGCAGTCATATTGACAGCTTGTTTGATTCTAATAACCTGCAGTTTCATGCAATATGAGAAAACTTGCCCCGTGTTGAAATACCTCGTGTGTGTGTGTGTGTGTGTGTGTGTGTGTGTGTGTGTGTGTGTGTGTGTGTGTGTGTGTGTGGTGTGTGTATGCGTGTTCGTGTGCGGTTTGACAGGTCAGATCCTGCCAGTGGAATGCAGCATTTTGTTGTGTGTGTCTGGGACATCTCTTCCCGTTGTACTGATTCTGATTCTCTAAAAGAACATGTTGCAGACGGAGGCCTGTGTTGGCATGTTGTGTGTTGTCTCGCGTGTCCCCGGGCTACTCGTCTTGTCAGGACATTAGCGGACCTGCGTCTTTAAGCATGAGTCAGTCTCTGGAAGGACAAGCCGGTGATTAAAAGAAACAAAAAATCAACAATGTGTGGACCACACACACAATAACAAGTGTCCCAGGCTGGGACCGTAGATTGCATGAGCCTGTATTGCGAAAGGTTTGATGTTTTGGATTAATGGTAATATGGACATATATATAAATAACAAATTACACCAGGCTTTACTTATATGCACAAACAAATAGCAGATGTAATAATTTTCCAAATAAAGTTTAGCGAAAATTAGTTATTTGCAAAGAAAATAAAACGTAGTGCATATAATCACTTTCCAAATAAAGCATAACAAATACAATTATTTTCCACAACACTGTCTCCCTACACACGCATGAACACGCATATATACACACACACACACACACACACACACACACACACACACACACACACACACACACACACACACACACACACACACACACACACACACACCTGTAGATGGTTAAATCTTGGAAAGAAAAAAACCAATGACAGAGTCAATATTTATGGTGTATCGGAAAAATAAGTAACATGTGCAATGAATAGCGAAATTAGCTGTGTGTGCGCGTGTGCGTGTGTGCGCGCGTGTGTGTGTGTGTGTGTGTGTGTGTGACAGGAATAGCATACGAAGGAAACAAGTCATGCTAGCTTGTTTATCAACCATGGACACTCTTCCTGCCCCATCCATCCATCCATCCATCCATCCATCCAAGACTGAACACTCTCCTCGCTGTAAGAACATCCTGGCTCCCCTTTCATGAAGTTATTTCAATCTGTACTGAGTCCAGATTGAAATAACTCATCTGTAATGCATCAAACTGACCCGAACACGAGGACATTAAAAGCACATTATTGTAGCTTTTCTCAATAGTGTAAAGTTATGTGAAGTGGTAGATGGATGGAGGGTTTGATGATGGAACAATACATGTGTAGATGGATGAGTAATCAATGGATCGATAGGTGGATTTATGTGAATGTGTGTCTAGGATGGATGGATGGACGATGGATGATGGATGGGTGAATGAATAAAATGAGACGATTGTCCGACCAGAGCTTCTAAAAAACACCTGCAAGTAGTAGCACACACACACACACACACACACACACACACACACACACACACACACACACACACACACACACACACACACACACACACACACACACACACACACACACACACACACACACACAGTCCAACAGAGGACATGTGGGAAGAATTAAGGAATTAATAAAGTAACAGCACAGCGATGGAGTTTGTTGTCAAAGCCAGCCAGTGAGTCACCGATTCCCCAAATAAGGTTTGTTGCTAGATACTGTCCGGGAATTACCGGGAACGATGACTGTGACCTGAGAGTCGAGGGCCGCTTGTGATGCTCGTCATCTTGGCTCTTGAGGACCCTGCATATTTTCTGCTCCTGGTGGCTCTCCAAGATCACTATCCTAGCCATGGGTCAATCGATGATGGCTCCAAAGTGAAATTAAATGATACAAGGAGTCGCCCTTGTATCATTTCATTTCATTTTAGACCTGTGTGTGTGTGCGTGTGCGTGTGTGTGTGTGTGTGTGTGTCGAGAGAGAGGCAGAAAATAAAGGGCGGGGGGGTCAAGGCTCTTTACAGTCTCCCCCCCCCAGAAGTCTTATAACTGTATGACTGCTGGATCCCAGAGTACTCTAACCCCAACTCTTTCCTCCCATCTTCTTCCTCCCCCCCATCCAAATGGTTAGCTTTAGCAGTAACCCTGTGCGCGTAGCCCCTCCCCTTCAGGCGCCAGGCGTGGCGGGGCCAGGGTCGACCAAGCGTCGCCGGACCCTCCGGTTGCTAGGCACCGTCTCCCAGGGGGGCTGTTGTTGCCCGGCTGTGCGTGCATGCTTGCAGACCGGGCCCGTTTCTCACGCCGTGGAGGACACCCGGACCCGGGGGTAGGCCTGGAGAGGGAGGAGCTCCATCGAGGGGGCGGGGTTTAGAACTCACTCTAGAGTCCCTGCTAGCATACACCGACTAGTCGTGTAGCCATTGTGCTAGGGCTGGGCGACTTGGAAGTATGTAAGCATATTGTGATATGCATGAATATTCATGCATATCACAATATGCTTATGAATTCAAAATACCATTCTTAACATCCTAACTGAGGGTCATTACATCAAAGTAAATGTAAGTGTGGTATCAGACTAAAACAAATTTTCTGTGTCAAACCTTTTTAAGGGTATTTTTTTTCATCTTAATTTTAAACTGGCATCCCGATAAGTTCATTTCATGACTATACAATGGTGTTCTAAGTCTATAAATGATAATAATGAATTATCGCCCAGCCCTGCCCCATTTATTTGTTTAGCTTAGTTTAAATAAGGTGGCCTTTCGTGACACCAAGATTAGGGGTGTGTGTGTGTGTGTGTGTGTGTGTGTGTGTGTGTGTGTGTGTGTGTGTGTGTGTGTGTGTGTGTGTGTGTGTGTGTGTGTGTGTGTGTGTGTGTGTGTGTGTGTGTGTGTGTGTGTGTGTGTGTGTGTGTGTGTCACTTGTTAGTTTAGTTGCGGCTCTTTGCTTTGACTAAATAAGGCCCTTCCTCTTGTATTCATCCCTCGCCTTAACCTGTAGATATTACACCGCTTTTTCTATTAATGTGCTTTAATATCACTCAAATGTGCATGTGACGCAACGTTTCCAACCAGGGAAGATGACAAACCCAGAGTGTCCTTAAACAATAAACCAACAGCCTAGTTTTGAGTGAAATGCATTTTTTAATATCCCATAAAATAAGATGTACCCAGATTGGAAGCGTCATCTCCACAGCCTGCCTGGTGTTTGGGTTTGAAGTGGAAGAGGAAGAGCTTAATCCTAAAAGTTTTACCATGTGGTCACAGACCATGTGGTCGGTCCCAAACCGCCTCCCTGCTCCCCTGATCGATGACCTTTGACCTCACCCCATCCCCATCTGGCTATCACGGCCCTCCATTGTGCTGCGACCCCCGCCCCCCCCCCCCCCCCCCCCGTGCTCTTATTACATCATCGTTACACCCCTTGGTTGGCAGCTGGCTGTCCATCCATAATTAACGCCTATTATTACGTGGAGATGAATGGAACCACGGTCACATGATGGCCCCGGGAGTCAGCTTTGTACACCGCAGTCCCCGACGGCAACACAGACACAGACATCGGAGGTTCTGAACAAAAGCAGCATTGTGACTAGAATAGACGTTGAAGGGATGTTTTGGGATAGACGTCTCGGTGGTCCGGTGGGTAAGTGAGTGGCTGGTGGTCGTTGAGTCGGTGGTCCGTATGAAATGCAGGCCAGCGGCTGAACACGGTAGCTGGCTTGTTTACATGGAGAAAGGAAAGAAGGAGCTGTATTTCTAAAAAAAAGTCATGGGGGGCGGACAGACAGACAGACGGACGACGGACAGGCTGGGCTGGGCTGGGATTGGATACCAGGGCAGTCTGTGGTTTTGTATTTGCATCTGTAGCTATATTAATGTTGTGTGACGTAAGCATCCATGATGATGTGGTTTATGGTTATTATAGTTTTTTATCTGCATATCAGCCGGCAGTATAATCTGCCCTGTTTGTTAGTCCGAGGGTGTAACTTGATATCTTTCTCTTTCTCTTTCTCTCCCTCTCTTCTCCAGGCTTCTGAATGCTGTCGATTCAGAGGAATCCAAAGGTAGGAACGGTACTCATTTTAATAATCTATCATCATTTGAATAAATGTAAAGTCCCTTGTTGTGACGCCAACATCCACAGGCAGAGTTGTGAAGTCTGTGTTGCTAAGCCCCGGCCCGGCATTTGGCCTGAATACCAAGAGCTGTGATTGGAGGAGAGGGACGACTTGACTTGATTGTCTTGACGTGTTCTGCTAGACACAGTGAATGGGAACGCGCTCCAATGATACTGGGATTCAATGTGACAGTGGTTCAGTTGGAAGTGATCAAACAGAATGCTCTCCTGTATGATTGGGATTGAGAGTGAATGCAGCCCCCTGCACCATGGCAACCTGCCTTGCACATCTCTTGGCTTCCAGAGATGCCTTGCATCTCTGGATGCCAAGCAGGGCTGATCCTGGGTCCATCCTGTGATGGGAGACCCAGACGGTGCCTGTAGAGGTGTTGGGAGGGCCAGTAGGGGGCGCTCATCCCTCTGGCCAATGCAATATCCCCAATGCCCTAGGACAGAGACGGGGACTCCTAAAACCGAGGTCCTGACTCCCTGTGCTCAATAAATGATCCCATGGTGGCACCATGTCTCTGGTTCCAACATGGACACCTCATCATCCCCTCGTCTCTCATTGGATTGCATCATTTCCCACCTCTCCGCCATGCATGACATGTGCATACACATGTCATGCATCACATCACCTAAGTGGGTGCTACACTACACGCTGGTGGTGGATGAGGTGTCATCCACACACACTGTAAAGCGATTTGCGTGTCTCGGAAAAGCGCTGTGTGAATGCAATTAATTATGCTCCAGTATGACTCCAGTGTGTTTTGGAGTGACTGAGATTCCATATGAATGTGATCTCCAACTGAACGTTCCCTGCTGTGCACCGGGTGTTTTTGGTGTGCGTGTGTGTAGGCGGCTTTCCATCAGAGGGATGCCAGAGAAAAGACTAGACTGTTTGTGTTTGTGTTTGTACATGGGTGTTTACTGCCTCGCTGGCCGGTCTGGTCTATTTCCTGGGTGGTATGCTGTGCTTGGCCTCGCAACTATTGGGGAATTATTCATCTATGAAACGGACATGCACAGTTCGCTGGATAACTGTGAAGACATTGTTTTCCGAGGCTTCTGTTTGTCAGTCGCTGTTTATTGCCTCTCTAGTAGTGCGCGTCTTTCTTTCTGTATTTGTACCCGTGTCTAGTCAACGTGTTTACCTGTATGCGTGCGTGTCTGTCTGTCTGCGTGTCTGTGTGTTTCGCTGTCTATCTGTTCCTCCTCACTCTGCGTGTGTGTGTGTGTGTGTGTGTGTGTTTATCTGCATTCTTCCGGTTTGTTATACTGTACATTAAATCACTTGTGTAATTTTAGATGTCAACCTAGGTTATTGTCTACACAGGCTGCAGTCAGGGTTGTGGAACACCTCTAGGGTTACACAACAATAAGAACCTCTTTTCTGGTTAGCTCCATTCCAAAAAAAACAGCTTGAATAAAAAAATTTTATCAAGATAAATCATGGTTAAATTGTAATAATAGTAATGGGGCTACATCTAATGGTTGTAATATGCCTAGTTCATTTGTAGAATACTTGGTAGGCCCAGTAACAGAACTTTACTATAATATCTTTATTGACAATAATGTGACTGGAAAACGTACATTTCTGTTGACTAGTTGAGAAGGTGCATGCATTGCTTTGCCAGTTTGGTTCTGAGTTCTGAGTAATGAGCAGTCAAAGGCGGCCAATCCCAGGTGATCTAAGATCTACAAGCCCCCAGTCATGTAGATTTATAGATACCTCCAACCAGCGAGGTATAAAATAACACGCAAGACGCATTCTATAGCTCATTGGGGGACCGTATGTACAGCTAGTGTGTACAAAAAAAATGTTTTTCTTTTATTTTTTGATCATTAGTTTCCAGGAGACATTTGTGGAAAAACAGAACAAAATGAAAATTCCCGAACGTGGACATAAAACAAGTTAAAGTCACTTTCGCTTACGTTGAATGTCTAAGTACATTTAATGTATATGTTTTTTGGCCCCGGTTTTCTCCCGGTTCCCCCTCCCCCAACCACCCTCAGTGGACTGCTGAGGTTTAATCATATTAGCCCTACAGACTGCTGTATTAGGCCTGCGTCTACGGCTGGCTCTCTGTAGCGGCCAGGCATGCCATCCCATCTCCATCCTCGCCGGATGGATGACGCCGGTGGTCTACTTGGCAAGATGACCCCCTCACGTAATTCCAGAATAGCCTTTCTTTTTTTAGACTTTGAGTTGGCCTTTTTCTTCTTCTTCTGCTATTCTTAAATCCGTCCTCCACCGCGGCTCAGACGGTGGAAAGAGAGAAGAAGAAGAGACTTGGACCCAAGTCAAACCTGGAGTGGCGCTCGCTGCACGCTGCTGCCTGCGAGGCACACGCCAGCGCTTACAAAAGAGCCCCGGCGTCCCTGACACTGGAAAAAAAATATATTTTTTTTATGTAGAGAATTTGGCTTTTCGTTGCCTCTCAGACGGCCGCAACGACGTGGTTGTTTTTTTCTTTGTCTTGAGACATCGCACTGGAACAATAAAAGCAAGATTTACAGTGTGAGATGAAAATGAAAAAAATGAAAATGAAAAGAAAAGTCACCTAGACTTTTTTTCTTTTTTCTTTTCGTCTCTGTTGCCTTGGGATTTTAATGGTCATTTCCTTTTCGGCTCAGTTTTGAAGCAAAAAAAAGGATGACATTTAGAAAGCATTGGGTACTATTAAATATGATCTATTCTCTCGGCCGGGCACATAAACCCTGTAGGAGAAGAACCTGATGATACCAACCATGTGTTTCCCATCCTCAGCCTTCCAGCCTTCGCTTCTCCCAGCTCCTATCTGTGTTTTTCCTGGAGAAACTCCTGGGGAAAAAGGAAAAGGGGAGACTCTGTGGCCTTAAGTCACCGTACTCTCGCTTTGAAAAGTGGTTCAAAAAACGTCTGCTTCCGTTTAAAAAGTCCCATCCATGTCTTGGCGGAAAGCCCCACAACATTTTGGACGTTTTTATCGACCCAGTGATAGATCGATTAATAGCAAAAGCCTCAAAGGGTTTGACGCGGCCCGACGATGATCCATGTCATATATTTGTAATGTATGTAATACGGTCATAATATAGTCTTCCTGCTGGAACTCTTGTCTGCGGTTTCCCTGACGACGGTTTGTCCTCCATGCAAAAATCTGCGTCTCTATCAGGGATGAATGATGTCTGTCGTCAGAACAGCTGGTGTATACAATACTACCATCACTAGCGTGAGTACGTGGCTGCACACACACGTACTGTGCGAGTGTGTGTGTGTTCATGTTCATGCGTGTCTGTGTGTGTGTGTGTGTCTGTGTATGTGTTGAATGGTGTGGTGTGTGAGTACTCCTGTGTGTGTGTGTGTGTGTGTGGAATGGTGTCATTTACTGTGTGTGTATTGGTATGTGTATTCGGTGTCTCTCCCCCCCACCCCCCCCTTGGTAATGGACGATGTCATCCGCCAAGCATGACCTCATCAGCTAGCTCTCCTGTTGTAATGCTGCACAGAGGGAATGGCCCGGAAGGTAGACCATCACACACTGTGTGATGGTGTTTACCGCGATGATTACATGCCGCTGGCTTGGTGGTACATAGTTACCCAGAGCAACACTTAGGCCTGTATTTTGAGACATCCGGAGTGGAATTTGTCTGCTGATGACAAATACAGTCTTCTAGTCGTTGGATGATATTCATTGGGATATATATACAGTATATAGAGAGAGACCGGGATATATATATGATCCACTAATTCTCCTTTTAATAGAATCATGTGGATTTTATCGGGTACCTCTTATGGGTACGTCATTTCAAAAATAGGCCATTTTGTTGATACTACTCTGTGCTAACCTCTGTCACTAATCAGTAGAGCACTGATTGAGCGAGCTTGCACTAATCAAAGCGTGTATCTCTCTGTCTGTGTTTTTGTTCTGTAGTTGACAGGAAGCTCGCTGACCAGGCCAAGATGAGTGTGGCGTCCAAAATGTCTCTTTTTAAGGTACGGTGCATCATGTTACGTCTACCTCCTCCCTGGAGAACTTGGCTTTTTCATATTCACTGTGTACATTTCACAAGGCATGGATGCCGATGCACGTGTTTCGAAACTCAACAAAAACTCAACTCATTGCTTATGGTCATGACTACAGGTTCTTAACCATCGTGAATGTAAATATGTGTATAAGTAGGCAAAACCAGGCCTGTATTTTGAGTCATCTGGAGTGGAATTCATCTGGTGAGGACAAACACAATTGAGTCTTCTAGTAGCTGGATGATTCATTGGCATACAGTATATATAGAGAGACTACATTACCCAGCATCCTTCTGTAATGAAGTCAGCTAATGAAGTCTGTAATGAAGTCAGCTAATCTACCCTATACAAGCCGTTGGCTTGTATAGGGTAGATTAGGCAGCTCTGAGCAAGACGCCCTAACCCCCTATACCTGCTCCTTCATGACATGTATCTGAATTCACCTTTGTCCATACTTTGGACATAAAAGCATCTCCATAATGTCTAAATAGTAGCCCCACATAGTACATAAATAGACATAACATATTTAACGGCTCTATTAAAAACTCCCAAGTGTGACGAAACTAAACATTCTGCATTGGGGGGATCGAAGAATCCTGCAGGAACGCCATCTGACAGCGGAGTCACGCTCCTCCCTGTTTTTCCAATTTCCTTTTCCCTCCGTGCGTCCGGTTCGTCTGTCAGCTGGAGATTATTCCATTAGGAAGACTCCTCAAGATGTTTCCTGCATGCAGAGCAGCCAAGCAGGCTCGACGCCGCACCTGGGTTCCAAAACCCACCGGCCAAAGTCTCCCTCCCCCCCACCCCCCCAGCTAAGAATGGCCTGTTTTGGGGGATTTTTCCCACGCAAAGGGAAAAATAACCTTATCTTTTTGAACGCTCGACGCCACACTGGTGCAGATGTGGATTGTTGTGTGTGTGTGTGTGTGTGTGTGTGTGTGTGTGTGTGTGTGTGTGTGTGTGTGTGTGTGTGTGTGTGTGTGTGTGTGTGTGTGTGTGTGTGTGTGTGTGTGTGTGTGTGTGTGTGTGTGTGTGTGTGTGTGTGTGGAGGTTTTACACAAAATTGCCCCACATTGTCATCTTTTATAATTTGGAGGAGCAACAACAGGTCTACGAGGCCCCTGTACAAATGGACACCAACAAAAGGCAGAATCGTGGGGTCATACGTACGAGCGGGTCTATTCTCAAAGGGTCGAGGGCAACGTTCACATGTGGGGCTGTGGGTGCTGTTCCCAGGCCTGCTGCTGGGCCTTCCGCCCGTAGCCACGCTCGGGACCGCCGCGCCAGATGTGAACTGATGTTTTGCGGCGGTGCTCACTGGGCACACCGCCAAGACCTGACCCAGCGAAGCAAACACCTCCCCCCTCCCCTCCCCTCCCCTAACCCCGCCCCCTCCCTCCCCTCCCCTCCCCTAACCCCCCTCTCTTCTCTCCTCGTCCTCCTCCCACTTCAAACTCCCACGGGAACACGCCGCTCTCTCTGAGGGGCTTTACACCTCATCACACGCTCTGCTCTTTCTGTCTTTCATTCTTTCTCTCCCCTTCTTTCTTGTCCTTTCTTTCTTTCTCACCCACCCCAGTTTCTTTCCTTCCCTTCTTTCTTCCTTTCTTTCTTTCTTTCTATCTTTCTTTGTTTCCTTCCATCTTTCATTCTTCCTTTCCTTCTTGCTTTCTTGCCATTCTTTATTTATTTCTGTCTTTCTTTCCTTCCATCTTTTTTATTGCCATCTTCCTTGCCTTTCTTTGTTTCTTGCCTTTGTTTCTTTCCTTCCATTTTTCTTTCTTGATTTCTTTTCTTCAATCATTCATTCTTTCTTCCTTTCTTTGTAGCCTTTTCTTTCTTTCTTGCCTTTCTTTCTTTCCTTCCAACTTTCTTTCTTTCTTTCCTTCCATCTTTCTTTCTTTCTTTCTTTCTTTCCATTTTTCCACCATATGTGGTCTTCATCTTTCACACTTCTCCACTTTCTCTTGACTCTCGCTCGCTCGCTCTCTCTCGCTCTCGCTCTCTCTCTCTCTCTCTCTGTGTGTGTTCATCACACCTGTTCTCTGTTATAGGCCACCTCGCGATGACAGCCTTCCTGAACGCTGAGATCGGAACCAGTGGGGTGGAGGGGTTATGGGGGGGGTGGGTGGAGAGACACGGTTCTTTGTCTTCACCTTTCACACTAAGGCTGTTTCTCTTGGGGAGAGAGAAGAAACCCTTCGTGCTGTGTTTCCTGTGTCCAGGGGTCGGGACCCCACTCTGGGTTGCAGGAGATTGCTGACTTTTAAAGAGGCCCTATTGGACCACCGGGTGTGAGTGTGATTGGCCACCAAGATGTATGATGACTAGATAAAAGCCTACCCAATGGACTGTAACTTGGTAAACTGATCTTGTTGGCATACTGTACATCGAGGTAGACATTCCCACTCCCAATTTTAGTCAAATGAGTCAATGGCTAATCACGCTCGCACCTGATGGTGTAATAGGACCCCTTTAAAAGTCTTGCCTGCTTTACTAAACCCTCTTTGACAGATTGTGTAAATGAACTGCGAAATTGTGTGCCAATTCTGTTGAAAATCATTTAGCCTGAGCGCACTCTTGCCGTGATGATTTAATCACCCAGACTGGCATTGTCCTTTAAACTATAGTTATTTGACAGTGCATTTTAGATTTACACATTTCTGAAGGCTAAATATCGCTTTATATGAGAACAGGCCAATTATATGTGGCCATGCAAAGGCAAACTGCTACTTACTACTTTATTGGGCTGTTCATATTACTGACCGATGTTGACGTTGACGATGACGATGATGGGGTTAAAAGTGATGTGTGGGCACTGCAGATGCAGAGCAACACAAGAAGTTGGTGTAAATATGACATAAATGGGGTCACATGGTGGAAAAAGGTTGGGAACCACCGTCCCAGCGTATCGGTGTCTCCACGCTTCAGCCGTAGAGTCTTGCTATGAGCTCATTGGGCTAGGCTTTCTTCAAGGTCCCAGTCATGTGGGCAGAGGCTGGACTCCAACCCAACCACAGAAGGTCTTGGTTTTCCACAGCGCAGACTTTGGTTTTTAATTAATGTGCACTAACTGCAATGCAGGATCTTAAGGCGAATATTTTGCTTTAGATTTGGATTACTAAAATTACATATTATTAATATATTTTGTGGACTAATTTAGTGTCTTGCAACACAGTGGCGTGAGTGCATATATTCTTAGCATGAGTGTCCCCCTGCCCCAGTGGGGGAAATCGAACCCTGAACTCTGCCGGTCTTAATGCTCTGCTCTACTTAGTTAGACACAGAAACCCATTTGTTTGTTTCCATAAGTCTTCATACAGTCCCTGCTCTCTGCTGGAGGTGTGGAGTGTGTTCTGGGTCCCCCCCGGACTGGTCTCTGTGGTCCGATTCCTCACAGCCAATGTCCTGTACAGCTGCATCACTCCTACGCAAATCTGAAACCTTGGAAACATTGCTCATTGCTCGGGAATCCCTGGCAATCCCCGTCCCTAACCCTGGACCGCACAACACGATATCGCAATGTTTTGATGGGTACAGAGATTTCTTTTTTGTGCGATTTGATCTTTTGTGTGGTTTAACATAGGCCTATACATTTCAGTTTGGGTTCTGTTGTTAAATGAACGTGGCTGAAGAGAACAGAACAAAGTTGATGATAGGCGAACCCACCGTAGCGCCCCCTGTAGGACCAGACCATTTGTGCGCTTCCACTGGGGACACTTTCTGGCTTTGAAGAAAATATTTAGCAATACTCTCACATAGCAATTAGCCTACTTTTTCCCCATCCCTACTGCTCATTGTGATACGAATGAACACCTTGCATGAATTAAAGGTCAATTATGTTTCAGAATAAGAATACTTTAAATTTGTTTGGAGTGGTCTGTTTACTGTCAACCCTGTTCTGTGTTGACAGTGGTGTTAGGGTTGGGATTAATCAGACTTTTTGAGCAGGCATGGAAAATGATTGATATGAATCATTTTATACTGTTAATACAGAGATACATTTTGGGGTGAGTAAACAAGTAGCTTGTGTTATAAGTAAGTCAACTATGTCTCAATGTCGCAAGTTTATTATGACTCGGGAATTGGGGAGGTTTTTGTTTGTTTCAGTTTTCAGGAACAAGGTCAACGTAATTCTCCACTATATTTATATTTGGTCTTGGAGTTACTTGGTACATGGATGACAATCTAACACAAACCTATGTGTCACTGGTTTGTGTTCAAGTGTTAGACCCGGTTCAGTTGGTTAGCGTTTGCATTCCCCAGCGTTTCATTCTGGTTTTCTTCTGCTAACTGTTCCTTGTGTTGCTTTCGTAAGGAACTATGACCCTGGATATTATGGGTTGGTTGTTTATTTATTTTACATTAAACTAACAACCAATCGCCAGGTTTATTCCCTCAGTTGATCAGATAACCCACCTGCAAGATTTGCACGCCACTTGTTTCCTTTTCCATGTAGCATGTAGCTACATGCACCACGTTACGGGGTTAGCATCCTACACACAAAACCCCCCAGCAAATAACCTGCAGTCTACACCAGGGTTTCTTCAACAACCCAGGGTCATAGGTCACACCAGCTCGGTTTTTAAAAACTACAAGTATAAAACTTGCCTAAACCGTGGTTTAACGTGTCATTAACCCAGGTTTACATGAGGTGTTTGTCGTAGAAGGAGCATTCCCGGTTACAAGGTCAGACTCGCTCAGGACCAACTGACTGTTTGACCTTTTTTTAGGGGTCACGCGTTAACAGGCATGACATGAGCTGACATGACCTCCCCTTTAATGTGCTGAATCACTTGAGGTCTTCCTCTGCTGGTCTCTTGGGATCTGAATGGGAACGTTATGGAGGAGGATCACTTTCTCTTTGAATTGGTTACTTTTTTTTTCTCCAAACAATTGTGTGAATTACTAAATTGCTTATTTTGTTCTTCTCTTCTTCAATACTCTGGCTTTCTCTCTCTCTCTCTCTCTCTCTCTCTGGAGAAGACGGAAGAAGGAATTGATGGTCACCGTGCCAACGATCGAGTGCATCTTCAGCCAATCGAATTGGAGAAAAGTACAGCCTGTACCAGGTGAGGGGCTCACACTTGGTACTTGGCATGTTATGGTACTTGGAATGTTACGGTACTTGGCATGCTGTGGTTAATTAACATATTCAGGTACTGGGCATGTTAAGATACATTCCTTTGAGACGCGTGTCTTTTTAATCTTGGCGTTCGCGGGAACACGTCTCAAGTGAACGCACCTTTAGGCTACTTTGCATGCTACGGTTACTTAACATACTTGGCATGCTCGGCAAGTTAGTGTATTAGGCTACTTGGCAGTGCTCTGGGCAAAGGTTCAATAAATAAACACAATCTGGGCACACCCAGGTATTTATCGCTCGGGTGATGCTGGACGCCACTCACACGAGCTGTGTCTATGTACATCCAATGGGGATGCGGATGTAAACGTGTTAATGCAAGTATTCTTTGCTTCTGCAATACAGAAAAAAGTAAAGGAGTAGTAGCTAGAAACCTCAGAAAGGTACCGTCCTGCAGTGGGCGCTATAGGGATTTACCTACAGTCGTGTCAAATCAATAACATCCATTCATTTTTTAAAAAACTAAACAATGGCGAACCTGCAGAACCGGAAGTCCAACACAAAAGATGAAAGTGGAAACATATATATATCGCATTGCAATATTTACAGAAGGGCACCTGACATGGCGCAAGCGAGCGGCAGATGTAAAGTGTGTGTAAGTATGTAAAGTGTGTGAAAGTATAGTTGGCGGTGACCTGGCCTCCAGCTCCCAGCCGGTGGTGTCGTCTGAGCTCCAGGGGTTGGAGGGCTCCGGGGTGGTGAAGCAGGGGTCGTACTCTGTGTACAGCTCACTGTAGCCGATCAGACTGGAGAGACACACAAGCTCATACCACGTCATGTTCGATGGAGCGGATTGCGAAACACCAATGAGGTGAATAACGGGGTTACCTGTCTGCAACTTTGGACATCTTTAATCGATGTCCTTCTAGCTGTGCCTGCCAAAACTGAATCTGAAGACAAGGAGAGAATAGGATATAAACAATAGAGAAGAGAAGAGGTGATACAAGATTGCAGAAAAGAAGTGGAATGTGTCCAGTATTTTATTACTGTACACTGTTCCATAAATCTATCTGGCCAAATCAATACTAAGAGCCGCCTCCTTGCATGAATGTTGCGGCTTTATTCTGTGTCGCCTTCTGTGTGAAAGGTACAAACACGTAATGTTCCACCTTTATGCTCGGAAATGGCGGCGGTAGTAACAAAGCCAGATCCATGTCCATGTAAAAGGGGTAAGCCTGCATGCTGGGATAGGGGGTTGCATTTTGATAACATCTTATGTGTGTAGATTTATTCAATCTCTTCCATTTCTCCTCCAACATATTTCGGATCGCACAAACAACAGGCTCTGATTCCAGAATGCTGGCATGCTGTGTAAAAGAACACACCGTTCCGGCATTATGCTGGCATTGTGGTTCTGTGTAAACAGGCAAAAGCCAGCACAATGCCGGAATGTTTTTAAGGCAATATTCCAGGATCTCCTTGCCTGTTGCCATAGCTCCTCCTCTGTTGGCTCCATGACCTCTGGAGTGTTGTCGGGGCTGTGTCCGCCAATGTCGTTTTGCAAGCCATACACTGACTGGGAGAATAACACACAAGCACACAACAGTGATGGCAAGAGGGAGGCGGGACACAGAGCTGCAGCAGTGGAGAAGGAAAGCTGCTGTTGAAGTGTACACTGTGGAAAGTGTTTCCAGTGGAAAACATCATGCCTGGTTCCTGTCCCCAAGAAGAGACACGCAAGCAGCCACAGTGACTACAGACCTGTGGCCTTGACCTCACATGTGATGAAGTCACTGGAGAGGCAAGTCCTGAAGCACATCCATGCACTAGTCGAACCATCACTGGACCCTCTGCAGATCGCCTACCTGCCCCGTATTGGAGTGGAAGACGCCATCATCTACCTGCTGCACAGGGCTTATTCTCACCTGGAGGAAGCAGGGCAGGAGGGTTTAAAACCCTTTTAACCCTTTTATCGAGAGACATACAGTTGTGTAACTGAGTGGCAACTGAATGTATCTGGGATTTGACTTGAAACAAAGTGTGCATCTTCAGCCAATCAAGCGGAGGTGCTTGTAAGGCTAAAGGTGCTGGGTTCCACGCCCAAAGTCCACGACCTACCTGCAGGCCTCCCATTTGAGGACTCCTCCCAAAACGACTTGCGGTCTTGAGCTCTCTCTCCCCTTCTTCTTCCCCCACTAACTGTCTCCTGTCTCCGATCTGCTTGCGGTGACTCTGTGTGTCCAGGTCTCGTCTGAGGGAGGAGGTGCAGGACCTGCCGGAGAGCAGGGCACAACCAAAACGGCGGGATGAGCGAAAAAACTCTGCCACTGCCGATGAAGAGAAGGCAAGTGTTTAGTATTCACTGTCTATCTCGGTTTGAAAAGTCTTTTTGAAGATACAGCTATGAGACTGTTTGATATTATATATGTATTTATTTATGTATCCATTTATTGTCAATTGATCTATATATTATGCATTTATTTATTGTCAGAAAAGGATATAAAAGGATATAAAGGTTATAAAATGTCAATATTTTACACAATTCATACATTTATCATTTTCAATATTTCATAATTTAATTGAAATGTTATTTAATGTTTAATGTGATACATTTTTAGTTAACATTCTCATCAGACACATTTTGCTCAATGTAAATGTGCAGTAACGCACGACAAGAGCACAACAAGAACACACTCCACATGTTGTGGCCTCATTCGCAATGCCAGCACAGTCTCAATAAATCAGACCACCTGGTCGGCCCCGACACTTTCCCTCCTCCTCCTCCTCCCTTCTCTTCATCTTCTCCTGCGACCTTCGACCTCTCTTGATGTGCGTTTATGAGAGTGTTGCTTCAGAAACGGGGTGAAGGGGATTTTCTGTTCAGTTTTGAGCCAGATATGAACAGAGAGGCTGTGATGTAGTCGGTGATCTGTTGGTGTTTGTTTTGGTTTTTTTTGGTTTTTTGAGAATAGTCTCCTATGAAAGATAGCACAAAACATGTTTTCATGCTTGGCATTCTTGGCATTTGATCTGTATACTGCATCACATTCAGGTAAGTAAATCGTAAATCGCAGGGGTCACCTTCTGTTAAACTGAAGTAGTGTTGTTGTTGTTGTTGTTGTTGTTGTTGTTGTGCTATTATACATGCATACTCAGCCGTAAGAGACTGACAGCTGATCCAAAGTCATGGTTTAAATGCTTACCTTCTCTCTCTGTCTCTCTCCTCCATGCTCTTCCAGTCTTCCAGCCGCATTGCAGTCGATCAAACCGACGGCCTCCATAAAGACACGCCCTCCTCCTCCAACACCTCCTCCTCCTCCTCCTCCTCCTCCTCCTCCTCCCTCCAGCGGCAGGACTCTGGCACCCGTAGCATCCGGGGCATTCTGAAGAAGAGCCGCTCCACCAGCCTGGAGTCTGACCTCGGTGACCCCACCACCACCACCACTGCGGTAACCACGGCAACCGCCTCCTCAGCGGCCATCACCGGGCTGACCCGGCAGAGCAGCGTCACCCTCAGTCACGCTGAGAGTGACCACGAGGAGGAGGAGGAGGAGGAGGAGGAGGAGCAGGATCAGGATGAAGAGGAGGAGCAGGAGGAGGAAGAGATGGAGGAGGCATTGAACAAGGACAACATGGATGGAGGACACGGTGGCAGTGCTGGGGTGGAGGCGGAGGAGGAGGGGAGCAGCTACAGCGGAGGGAGTCTAGAGGAGGAGGAGGAGGAGGAGGAAGAGGAGGAGAGCATCTCTCTGGACGAGAGCTATGAGGAGAAGACACCGTCGGTGTCCGAGGACGGCGAGGAGCTGGACAGCAGCCTGGACGGGAGTCAGGGGTCGGCGCACAAGCAGAGGTCAGCCGAGAGGGTCCCGTCTGGCAGGATGTTGTTTTGATGCATGATGTTATGTAGCACAACAAATAACCATCAAGTTTCAAAGCATGCTTGCTTGGCTAATAGTGGTGATCCATAGCATGCAAGTGTCTTGAACATGGAACAACATGGAGTAATATGGAATAAACTAAATGCAACACATAGATCGATACATAGATTGGCTATAATATGAATACACTCTAAAATGATACTTTTTAAAATATGTTTTTCTCAATAGATGCAAATATGATTGAAGCAAACCTGAGTTCTCTATGCCTTAAACAATTTTGGAGTTTCGCTCTCTCTCTCCAAGCCTGATGGTATCCTTATCTCATACCCTACCCTATATACCCTAAAAAGAGGACAAGACTCTATCACGATTTTTTTGGAAGCTGTTTGTCTGTCTGTCTGTCTGTCTGTCTGATCTCCCCTCTCCCCCTCCCTACAGGCTGGCTGAGTTCAGTGGCGGGGACAAGGAGCAGGGTGGGGGCCGGCGGGGGAAGACCACGTCCCCGGAGGTGGTCCAGAAGCCCCTGGCCGACCGCTTCAACCAGCTCAACGACGCGGGGGATGCATGGAGGAAGAAGGTACGAAGTGTGCGTGTGTGCGTGTGTGTGTGCGTGTATGCGTGTGTGTGTGTGCGTGCGTGTGTGTGTGTGGCAGTAAAGACGTTAGCATTGGTGTTTATTGTGGATGAACATTCAAGGTCAACTTCTTAAGTTTTCTGCTTCCCCACACTTCTCCATAATCTGTCATTTAATTTAAATTCTTTCATGGATCAATGCCATTGGTCACCCTTTATGCCGAGGTTTTACAAATATTTAACCAATGAAAAGTGTTTAAAAGCCCTTGTGACTAAATCTCATAACTCCATTGCAACGGCTGCAAAACTGACAGGCAAAAACCTCATACGCTTCTGCCCCAACCTCCGTACACAACAGTAGTAGCCTCTGGTTGTTTGCAATGCAAGGGCTGCAAAACAAGGCAAGTAAATAACTTGTTGTTGTTTGAATAAGCACAGCGTTTGCTTTATTCAAGAAACACTAAGGGCGTTTTCACACCTATAGTTCGGTAGACTCGTCTGATTCGGTGAAGTTGATACTTTGTTAAATTTTTCATTTGGTGCGGTTAGCTGGATATTGTTAAACGTCTCGCGCCCGAGCGGGTCGCTGTCTATTGGACAGAATATTCGAGGTAAACTCGACAAACGGCTTTGTGGTTTTCGGACAAAATGGAGCAACAACAACTTGTGCAATGCTTTGTCACTGCAATGAGCGCCTGTCGAGACAGCGAGTTTAAAACGAATGTGCGTTTCATTCCATTGAATAGATGTAGACTAATAATGTAGCCTATATGAATTCATGGCCATTCACCCCCCAAAAAAACCTTGACTTGTATTACTTAGAGAGAGAGATTTTATATATATCACAGGTGGGTTTTATATATACCACCAGCATCTTTGTTTTAACCAGAACCAAACGCAGAACCACAATTATCACAAAATACCCACAGATAGAAAGACGAACACACACCCACGATTCCATGGGGACCATCCATAATGTACTCTTCTTTGGTTCGCTTCCTGTAGTTGGTTTGGATCACAAACTGTAGTTCACTTGGAAGCGGACCGAGACCCCCGTTTTCAAGCGGACCAGAGTTTGTTTGTTTGGTCCGCACCAGAGTTCGAATGAGCGTTCACACCACCCCCAAACTAACCATACTATCGGGGTAACCCTCCAGGGTTCGATTAAGACGGACCAAACAGCTCAGGTGTGAAAGCGCCCCAAATCTATTGTCTACTGTTGTATGTATTCGAGCCCTGAGATGTGGGAGTGAGAGAGAGAGAATCGAGTGCAGACATGTTGGCCAAACATATTCACCCACAGGAAAAACTGAGCGCACACAAGGCTGCAATGAACTGTGTCACCTGCAAGTAGATGATAACGTAATGCGATGCTCTTACTGCAACATTCGCTGTTCGTAAACCTCGTAAAAACTATTTGAGCTTGATTTTTAAAATATGTAAATATTGTAAAATATGAACAATATAAATGCAAGTATCTGATGACATATGAAGACACAATACCAAATGTGATGACGCCGTGTTCCATAAATGTATGCACTTGTGCTGTAACGTAATGCTTTGGGTGAAAGTGTCCCCCAAATGTCTATTAATTTATGAGTGAATGTATTTATTTATGAAGGGTTAACGTATAGCAGTCAAGACCCTGTGTATATTTATATTCCTCATGACTCAGGTCTCAGAGGGCTTCACAGGCCTACACTCGATGAGCGGTTAACCCTCAGAACAGGAATGTGGAAACTCTGACCTGAAGGGTCAGAGTTTCCCCCCCCAAGGGAAAAAGGGAAGGAACCCTCCGGAAGGATCCCTCCTTCCAGGGATGGCTCCGGGGAGCAGTAGATGTTAGCAAGTCGTAGATACTACTTCATACCAGTCATAATACTGAGGCGTAGTACTGTTTCCAAATGCCCATTTTCAGAGAGAGAGAGAGAGAGAGAGAGAGAGAGAGAGAGAGAGAGAGAAGAGAGAGAGAGAAGAGAGAGAGAGAGAGAGAGAGAGAGAGAGAGAGAGAGGAGAGAGAGAGAGAGGAGAGGAGAGAGAGAGAGAGAGAGAGAGGAGAGAGAGAGGAGAGAGAGAGAGAGAGAGGTTTGCCGTGTGTTGTGTGTGTCAACTGCTTGCACTGCTATGAATCAGCTAGGAGGAGAGAGTGTGCGTGTGTGATTTTGCATCCACACTTCCCCTAAAGTCTTCCCCCTGTCCTCCTCCAATGCATGGCCTCCCACACACACACAACCACACACACACACACACACACACATTCGTGCAGACGCACATACATACACACACATGCACACACGCCATCTAGTTTTCTGAACATTCTCCTCCTCTTAATCTCCTCTTCACCTTCTAGGAAATGTCTATAAGGAGGGAAACCAGACTGGTCGTCATGTAACACTTTAATTTGGCTGTCACTCTGCGTACAGACAGTATGTACCTGATGTAGACTTTGCGTAGATGCTGCCGTGGCACGGGCTCTGCTCTGGGAGCCACACATCATTTGTTCAGACCTGTCTCAGAATCCACTGGAAGTTATGAAAAACTTTTACGTTTTTATAACTGCTGAACAAAACAGCGCAAGGCCGCTTTTCAGGATGGCAATTTCCCACAACAGCACGTCAATCACCATGGCCTATATATACAGTAGACGAGACGCACAACCGGTCTCTTCCAACTGAGGCGTGGGGACTCCTCGGACGCTATTTTAAAAACCCCTCATAAAGTCCTTTTCTCTGCAGATCCGAGGTGATGTAATCCCCCCGCTCTGTGACACGCTACTTGGCGTGAAGTAACTCCAGAGTTGATGGCCCTGTGAGGAATTTTTAGACTCGCACTAAAACACTTTGGTCCACAGATGAGCTCCACCTCGGGATGGATTCCCTCTTAGTACGGAAAAAACTATACGGCACATCTGAGGCCTCCGCCGGCTGCCAACGAACGGCATTCAAGACAATTCCCCGCAAACAAGCCCCAAGGAACGCCTGTGAACTGATGTCATTTTAGATTTGCGTGGTCCACTTCAATGGTAAATTCAATATTACGTCCATAATAATTCCGCACAATTGCACTCGCTTTGTGGAAAACGGGCGCCTTTCGGGCCAATTCCCGCGCCTGAAAGGAAAACCGACGTTGTGAAAGTTGTGGAAAAGAAGTCCTGCAGCGTTGAGTCTTTAATCCATCTGGTGTGTCGCAAATGAGGAATCCCACAATGCATTGCGGCGGCTTCTGAATTCTGTGGTGTGCAATGTTGTACAGTCATGTGGAATTAGTACTCAATGTGTGTTTACAATTCTTTGACTTCAAGGATATACATGTTGCGTAGCACCACCGGTGGTGATGCTATGTTGTAGAGTGTTTATATGTCTTAACACTTGTGTTAAGACATATAGTTGTTGGCACTTAGCATTGTTGTTCGTTCTCAGATGTTGTATCATGCTTAGAATTGCACGCCTGCCCAGCTACTTATGCAGGCAACTTGGCAATTATGAAACTCGTTCTCTTCGTCTCATAAATATGAATGCTCGAAAACAGCTCTATTCTTATCTTCAGGTACCACAGTGATATATTGCTGCCTCTCCTTCAACAAATGTACTCTCTGTAAGTCGCTTTGGATAAAAGCGTCTGCCAAATGCCCTAAATGTAAATGTAAATGTAAATGTAAATGTAGAGTAACGTCAGTACGGTATATAATGTTCAAGGCACAAACCGACACCCCTTTCTCCCATTTAATGCCACCGATGTTTCCTATTTGAGACTGTAAATACATTTTATCAGTGTGGTTTTTACTTTACTGGCAGATGTTCAATTATTTGTCATCCGCCACATTTAATCCTGAATCTGAGTTTAGTTAAGTTAAGTATAGTTTTTTATTTGGAATGAAAAACAAATATCAAATAACAAATATCGTTTCCAAGATTTATTTTTAAATGTACACACCGAGCGTGAGATTGGTTCTCACTTGTGTTCAGTTGTAATGGAAATGTAATCAAACAAGTGATGTCACCTGTTTAGCTAATTAGCATTATTTAGCTTTAACCATTTCTTCTTCCAGTTCTCTGTGACTCGTTCAGTTTTTTTCCTGTCTTTCTTTCATCCCTCCTTCTGCAAGTTCCCTTCCTCATGTAGGTCTTGTATTATGGTCTGTCTGTCACTCTGATATGCTGGTGGTTTCAATTAGCCTTTAGCTTGGCTTGGCTAGCATTAGCATGGTGTTTCAGGCTGTCTCCCATTTTGCTTTTTTAGTTTTATTTACCATCCTCTGTTCATATTCCCTTCTTCCTCATTCCTCTCTGCTATCCGTCCTTTTTTTCCAGTGCCCTTATTCCTCTTCAGACTCTACCCTTCCTCTTTGACACCTGCCTGTCAAACAATCCCTCTCCTCCACTCCCCTCAGGTGAGTTTCAACCTGTGTGCATGTACAGTACGTGTGTTCATTTTCCTTTCGCTTGGACCCAGTTGAGGTTTGTACGTCATAACATTATCGTCTATTCCCGTTGCTGTGAACGATGAACCATTGAAATAATCTGCCGGCTCTCTGGTTCTGTCCAACCCACTGGCAGGCTCCTCCCACCGGCCCTCCGTGGGCTGATTGATGTGTGTCTCTACGTCTTTTTTGGCTGTAAGGGCCCCAGAGCTACAGAGAAGAATGGTTTCCTGTGGGGGGCTCCCCACCCCCAAACCCCTCTCTTACCACCACCACCACCACCACCCCCTGTTCCCTGGCCTCTCCTCCCGTAGCGAGGGGTCTGCTTCACCAGGGTATTTCCCCCCCTCTGATTGACTCCAGAGCCGCAGAAACAGCTGGCCTGGATTGTGTTGGCATGTCCTCGCCTTTTTTTTAGGCTTTTGCCGTACGAGTTGGAAGTATAAATTGTGGGTTTTTGGTTCTTTAATAGGTTGTTTTCTTACCTCCCCACCGTCTTTCATTTATTGCAGTTTTCCGCCCCCCTTCTCATACCAAGTCCACTTCCTGTCGTTCTCAGGTTCACTTCCTGCCACTCCCTGGACATGTTATTGATAGCACCGTGTCATGTGCCTCAGGAATAAATGATGTCACCCGTTTGTTCTCAAATATGCCCTCGCCATTACAGTTTAAAATCAAAATCCACAAAATTGTTATGTTCGTTGGAAACCGATACCCTTTCAAAGCAAAGGTGGTTTGGAAACCTATTTGTGTAGGTATATTAGCAGCTATGTATAACCCATTTCCCACTGGACAAAAAACTAACCAACACCCACTTACATCTGGCTTTTGTCTTTAGTGGGAAAGGTTACAATCGGCATTCATTCCTGGGATGAATGACTCTGCAGTACTCGTGTGTATTTATCGGCTGCAGCTCCGACATCGGCAGTGATGGAAATGTGACACCTGGGTGTCACGTTTCAGCCCCTTTTTCCGGCACAATGCTATGACTTCATCTGTAACTTCTTTGACCCTTTGTCATCTCGGCCTCTGTCGGACTCCTCAAACATTGGTCCAAATTAGAGTTTTTAGCTTTTAGACAGAGAAAGAGAGACCGGATTACAAACTGATATAAAAGATAACGTAGCATCGGACATTTTTGTGAGAAGTTTTGCTCTCAAAATCAAAAGCTTACGAAGCAACAGCTTACTGTTGTCTTGAGAAGGAATAACAAAAACCAAACCAGTCAGTCACAGTAAACATTACAACGGGGGAAGGTCATCGCCAAAACTCGTTATAAAGTATTAAAGAAATTTTTCCTCTGCTGCAGTTGTTAGTTTATCAAGTTGATAACTCAAGCTGTGCTTACCGCAGTTGATAAGAAGTAAGCTTTGACAACTATGCTCTTCAATGTTGCAATGGTTACAAGTTGGGTAGCGGATGAAGTGATGGAGAAGTGATTCAACTTTAGCCAAACTATGTGTGCAATACACCGTTGTAACACAGACCTGCCAGCCAATCAGGAAGGAGTATTCACCCAGACCATGGTATCAGCCACTGTATCAAGTCAATATCAGTTGCCTGTCACAGACTTGAGGAAGCAGACAGCTCTTAGCTTTACTGTTCTGCATGGGTACGACGTGTTTGTCTTTGAGCTAATATTTAGTCAGGTTATATATATGTGTGTGTGTGTGTGTGTGTGTGTGTGTGTGTGTGTGTGTGTGTGTGTGTGTGTGTGTGTGTGTGTGTGTGTGTGTGTGTGTGTGTGTGTGTGTGTGTGTGTGTGTGTGTGTGTGTGTGTGTGTGTGCTAATGAACGAGACAGGCCTTGTATGTTTGTTATTATGGCGCTATGCATGATGCTTTGTTTGCATTGCGCTCTGCGTCCTCATAAGTCCATAGCATGAGTGGTACTTGAGGTTTCTAGTGGCCTGTTATTATATCTTATCTTCAAAGTCTTCACAAACCAGCGGAATTTAGTCTCGGCAACTTGCGCATCAATTCACAAATATTTGACTTGTATCCGTTTCCTGCCCGTAGACAAAATCCCATCCATTGTTAACATTTTAAAAGCATTCCCACACTCGCAAACACAATGAGATAAATGGGACCATTTTCTTTTCTGTTCCGGAGCCCTTGAAATCTTAAATAATCTTCAGAAAGTGTGTTGGGTGTCAAGCACATGGAACTGATCAATATCAACATAACCTTTTTTGGCATGCAGTTTGAGTCTAAATGGCCTTATATCCACTGCTGAAATAAACACGCTTTCAACTATTTTAAATCTGACTGCCTAGTGCGGGTAGGATGGTATTCTTATTTAAAACAAGAAGGGGGCAGGGGGGTGACTAGCAGCCGAAATGTTCAGGTTTTAAAGTCTACCTATAGGCGTCCCTGGACAGGATGCCTAAACCCTTGGAATCATTCACGGCACTTCACTATAGATGTATTTCTGATGGGTCTTTCATTGTTTCTTGCACACCAACGCTGCGTTGAAGTCTCCGCTGTGAAAAGGAAGCCAGTGCTTATTGGCACCTGGCGGCTGGAGATCAGCTCTATGTTATCTTAGCGTAATAGCTTAATGGCAGGTGGCCATTTAAAAATCTCTGCCAGGGATCATAAATGGTATCGTGGTGATTTAGGAGTGGAATAACATAAATTAACAAGGGACAGCCGGCGGTGTAGACCTAACAGGCCTAGTAAAAAGTGATTTATTTCAAATGGTGGAATTCAGGTGCTGGTTTTTGGGGGCGCGAAGGAGAGTGAATCACCAAAGTTGGAAGTCCTAGGAAAGTCGGTTTGCCAGAACAAACAGATTATTTCCCCCCACAAGGTTTTCTGTTGGAACCGAGAGTGAGATGATGACTTGGGTTTCCCAGCACCATGTGCTAAATGTCGATACTCAATGTGACATTTCTTTTCACTAGAAGTTCAAGCTTGTTGATCAACTTTCTGTACTAATGGTGCTACTCTACTAACTCTTGATGCCACAGTCATTGGGCAGTAAAGTTGCAAAACAGCCTAATTAGCAGAACAGTTTGCACAGTTCACAGTGACACAGCATTAAGAGAAGTTCCTTATTTCCTTGTTTCATGAATCATAATCATAAATCATAAATCATGGTACTTATTCATCTAGCGGCCATCTTGGCCATTACTGAATGCAAGATAGATCCTTTTCACAGAGGAATTTAGTCTCGGCAACTTGCGCATCAATTCACAAATATTTGACTTGTATCCGTTTCCTGCCCGTAGACATACATCACAGATACAGGTGCTTAATGCTCATTATGTGCCATACAAGTATACCAACACACCTGTGTTTGTCCTACGAGGACACCTCTGTGAAAAGGGTCTATTCCCCATTAGGTTACACCTAAGTTGGCATTTAGAAACCAAGATGGCCACTAGAGTTCACGGTGAAACTAACTGCTTTGCGGTGGTTGTGGGTTGTCAGAAGTCCAGCACGGGCGTGGAGACCAAGATGTCCCTGGCGGACCGGATGAAGATCCTGCAGGAGAAGGAGGAGCAGTGGAAAAGCAGAGGCAAGGGAGCCGCCAATGACTCCAGACAGTTCACTGTGGCCGGACGCATGGCCAAGAGAGGTGAGACTGTCCCCCTCTGTTTGTCTCTCCGTCTGTTGACGACATGCATCATACCCACCAAGTTATTTGTATCTTTATCAGTGAAACCGTGTAATATGCTGAGGTTTAAACAGTTGAGGTTTGTCAGCCAATCACACTGAACGGACCATGATGTCCGGTGTTCCACTACCCATAAGGCCGTCTGCCCCTGAGCCAATCCAAAAAAGTTGCAAATTGCCTCCGTTTCCCGAATTTGCCAAAACAATTTGCTGCTGGAATTCCACTTGTTTCTCTACAACTATGCATGAACGTCACATGAAAATTTTGGGAAAAGGCGACAGTTTGGCGCATTACAGTTTTTACCTCCTACTTACAATGTCGTGCTGTGTTGAGAGGATGATATAAAGTTTTGTCTATGGAGCTCAATAGGCGGTCTGACCCGGTACTCTGGGTGCCGAGCGACTTCATGATGACTGCGCTGTTTCCGTCTTAACAACTTCCTGGTAATGGGATGGGATTGCAGATCAATACATCATAGCATCGTGGAAAAGTGGATTCATGACTTGGCAGGACACGACTTGAGTAAAAACCAATGAAGACTTGGCCCTCTTTTACCACCAGGTGTGAAGTTGATTTGCCCTGACGTAAAACCAGTTATTGCAACGGCTAATCCACATCACACCTGGTGGTAAAATAAGGACTAGGACCTTATTTTAGTTGTTCATAGCTCTATTGGCTATGAACACTCGGCAACCTCTTTAATGGCACTGAAACACCTCAACTCTTTCCAAATTGGTCCCAATTGCTCCTTCACAGTGCTACTTCACATTGTTCCTTCACAGTGCTACTGGTGCTCAAAACTTGGGGGGGTGGGGGGACGGACACATTATAATAATGGAAAATAAACCAAAACAACAGGAGACCACGCAGCATTTTGACAGTTTGGTGAGTAATTGGGGTGATGTGGTCTGGTGTGCAACAGGTCTGGTGTCCAAGGAAGACTCTCCACGAATCCGCCTCAAGAAGTCTGAGGCCACGCCGGTCAAGCCTCACGAAGGTAGACTAACGTCTGTAAATAAACAACCAAATGTAAATGTCTTAAATGTATCACAAGATGAGTCGTCTCTCTGTTATTCCAACAAACGGTCAGACAACTATGAGACCGAGGTGAGATCTAGGAACCAACGTTTCATTTGATTTGTCTTAGTTTGGAACACAAGACTCTTTACAATCGTGTCCACGTGTGGATTATACATTGTCTTTGCTTTTGGCTTTCTGTGCTTGATAACCTTTATTTTACTGACTAAAAAGCCCATTCTGTCAGACATTTTGTTTCTTTTCAATTGAATCTTGTCAAAATATTCAACTCCCAGTGTTTTCACTTTCACTTAAAACTAGGGATGCACCGATGCCGATACCAGTATCCAGTATCCGGTCCGATACTGTGCTCATGTACTCGTACTCGTTAAACTACTCCGATACAACCGCACCGATACCACTTTGGCAACGCAACGTTAACCTTGTAATATTCTTAGCCAAGGAATATTGAAATAAAGAGATGCAACCGAGTTGGCGTTTATGGCTGTTTAATGCCTGGGGCATGCCTTGTATATTACAAACCTCATATCGGTTTGTAATGTAAAAGTACTCATATCGGTATTCGGTATCGGCAGGTACCCAAATGTAAGTACTTGTACTTGTACTTGTACTTGTACCTGTAAAACCAACCCCTTGATTGATGCAAACAAAAAACATATTTGAATGTGTCAGCATTTTATATTTTTCTAATGTTACATTGTTCTAATAATAATGTAGATATACCAGTCTTTGCAACAATGCTTCTAGCTTTCTTCTTTGCCTTATCTTACCAATTAGACCCTGTATGAGTTATTCCTATATGCTGTATATTAAGTATACATATTCATATGTTAAATGTCAACCCTGCTATTTTCTAGACATCTCTACCAGAACCAGCACCACGGTGGAGGGCGATAAACGTCTGGATAAGCTGGAATCTTTCTTGGACAAACTCCACAATAAAGGTACTTTACAAATAGGCATAAATATATGGATTTCTTTTTTATGTTTGATTGATTTTCAGTAAGTTAAGTGTTCTCTAAAAATACTTTAGAATTGCATGAGGTACAGTAAGAAGTTTCAAGAACTCATTATTGCTGGGTCAATAGAACAAGTTTCAAGCATTCATGATAGACACTTTTCACAGATGATCAGTCGCAGGGTAAAGTAACTTCCTGTTCCTGTCATTGTAAGATTAGGTGGGTTTTATTGGCAGCACCAGCATGGTGTCAATGTATATTTACTGGACTAGTTGTGTCTATAATGGTGCACTGCCAGACCTAAATCAAACAGACCCATAATTAATGTTATGAGCTACAAATGGGTTTTCCTGCTGTGAAAAGGGCTTATCTTTTGTAATCTAGTTCTGATTAACAAATTGCTTCGATTTGGGGGCGGGTCTATCTCAGAAAAAAAGTGCAGGAAGTGTTGAGCGATGTGCAAGTGAAACGGATAGCCTTCTGGCAGCCCCAGGGGAGTGGGCAGTGTTTACACACTCGCCCAGCTAGCCCCCACGTTCTGCACTGTGCTGACTCGGCAAAAACCAAAACAAAACCTTTCCTTTCATTGACACACACACACACACACACTTCCCTTTCACACTTCCTGTCGACCTGCGGTGGGGGGGTTTAGGCGGGGGTCACGGCAAGCCGTCCACCGTGGAGGTGACGGCGGAGACGGAGAAGGAGGTCATGACCCTGGACGACGAGGAGACCTTCGGCCGCTTCTACAAGACGGCGGCACCGGCTGACTCTAGCGTGGTGGTGGCCGACATCGACCTCAGCCAGATCCAGAGCCACGCCCCCATGTACGTGACTGCAATGTTGTCATCTGTATTAAAGTACTGTGAAGTACTCATAGTTTGTCATATTTACTGATAACATAAGGTGGAACTTTATTCAAGGAAATTCTTTTGCCAGAGTTTGCTGAAAAATACCAACAACATAAGAATAAAAACTATAGAATAATAAATGTACAGTGAATAAGCCTAAAATAAATATATAGGTAAGATATTTAATAAGATATTTAGTTAACAAGTGACAAAACAAGTTGGCAATTGTATTTTAGCAGATGGAGTTTATCCGATGCTTTTATGCAAGGCAAAAGCAAATTCGACTACATGTCATTAAGGAACAGGGAGAGGTTAAAGCTGAACTTGACCGTTTTTCAAACATATCTCTTATCTGCTCCACAATTTGATGGAGTTGGGGCAAGATTTCCGTCATCCGAGAATGAGAATCTTACAAAAGTAGCGCTGAAAAGCCCCTAAGTTCGGGGAGTCCGGCAGGCTGGAGGTAGACAATGCGGTTGAACTTGGAACCCAGTACCTTTCATCCAGAACCACGACCACAAGGAGATATTGTTGTTGTTGCAATTGCATTGTTCAGCTGTCATTTTCATATTTCTCAATGTTATTGGTGGACATCGTTTCAGCGGGTATTGTTGTATTTTGCCATTGTTGCAATGACTTTGCCATTTTTATATTCGTAGATATATACCCATTATATTCATTCATTGTTTTGGTGGCGCCTGCATATAATTACCAGATATTGATTAGTGGATACTCACATGTGGATACATTTGATTGTATTATTCATAATTAATCCAAGTGTGGCAGTTTTACAGAGAATAGAGTGCAGCAATGTGGAATATTCTGTGTGCGTTTCTGTTTGCATATACATATATATGTGTGTGTGTGTGTGTGTGTGTGTGTGTGTGTGTGTGTTTCCTCCAGACTGACCTCCACCACCGCGGAGCACAAGCGTGCCATGCGTCCGGCCCGGCGGACCCGGGGCTCCAGGAACCCTCTGCGGGCGCTGGCGGGCCGGGCCGACCTGCGGCAGGGCTACACGGAGCAGAGGCTCAACGTGGCCTCGCTGGAGACCAAGAGGATCCAGGTGGAGAGGAGTAGGTCCACACATACACCACACCCACACGAGCTGCACTCTTCACTATCTACTGGGGATTCTTGGTGAACTACACTGAGAAAGCCTAAATGCAGCAGAACTACAGACCAGCAGTTCAACATGCAGACACAGCGCCATCTCGGGTTCAACATGTGTTACTGCAATACATTTTTACATTCAGGGTTTTTTGTTGTTGTTGAATTGGTTCAAATTCTTATTTTTTATAGAAGCCATATAGCACTATTATTTCATAGAGAGCAAAATAGCAGAAGCTAGCAAAAGCCATTGATATTTCATAAGTAAAAGCAGAAAACACCTTCCACACTTTATTGACTGTTTAATCATTTCACGGATGTTTTTATACAAAGCAGTTGTCACATACAAATACAGGATATGCAGAAAAGGTTTTTATTTCTTTTTTTATTTAATTTTTAGTTTTTATTTTTATTTCGTTTTGACTTTTTGTTTTCAATTTCAGTTTAGTTTTCATTAGTTTTTAAAGCGGGTTTGCTAGTTTTTGTATTTTTAGAAAATGCTTAGTTTGAGTTTAGTTTTTATTAGTTTCAGTATTAGTTTTAGTCTTTACCGTGGAACGCAACAGACCAAGGGGGGGCCAGTCAGGGAAGCTTCATTTTTTGCTTGCAAAACAACATGCTGAAAATGAATAGTAGATCCTGTAGTATATACAGTATGTGTGCATTATGTAGGGTATGGGGAGACAGGGCTGCTGAGCCTGAAGCTGCATCAGGGACAACTGATTCATTATGAATAGCTTGCTAAAAGTTTGCCTGCATTGATTAAATGTCGACTAAAAGAAGAGCGAAATGTAAATACTCAAGCACACACACACACATTGAGACAAGCGCAGTAACACAAAAAAGTAACCAACACAATAGTCCAGCCATACCATAGAAAATGACTATGACAGTAATATGTAGCCTAGGTTATGTAAAAAAAAAAGACTTACATGCATGCGTGTTAGTTTCGCTAATGGCGCCGTGCACTTGAACCAACTCAACTTTTATTCCAAAAAAATATTATATCAGACTCCAAAAGATTGAGATTCAAAAAGGTCAAAAAGTCCCCTAGTTTTCGTTTTTTCGTTAGTTTTCGTTAACGATAGTAACCTTGGTCTCTGGTCATATCTCTTTGCGTATGTCTGTTTTGTGAAGCTGTTCTGTAATTTAAATTGTCCTGAGATGGTTTGTCTCTGGTTGTTGAACTGTAATCTACTGTTTCTATTTGCTGCCCATGTCTGTTTTCTGCTGATGTTCGTCTGTGTTCTATTTTAACTGTAAATAATGACATGACTATTTGTTTTGATTTGTTTTAATTTTAATTTTAATTTTACACCTGGCCAGGGACTACAGATGAAAACTAGCCTCCTGGCTAATTCTGGCATATTTACAATACTGTCTACTAATATGCACTGTCCCTGACAAATAAACAAAATCAATAAATACCCTAGTAAGACCTGCTGTCGGTGTGTCCTCCCGCCCCCCTCCCCCAGTGTCCAAGCACTCCAACCTGGCGGACGCGGCGCTGGCCGGCCTGGCCAGCAAGGAGAACTTCCGCAAGGTCAGCCTGCGCAGCGTCAAGTCCACCGAGGTTCTCACCAACAACAGCACCCTGCCCTACCACAAGCTCATGCTCATCCGCATCAAGGGTGAGACACACGCGCTCCTCTGTTGTGTGTGTGTGTGTGGGTGTGTGTGCATGGGTGCGTGTGTGTGTGTGTGTGTGTGTGTGTGTGTGTGTGTGTGTGTGTGTGTGTGTGTGTGTGTGTGTGTGTGTGTGTGTGTGTGTGTGCGTGTGTGTGTGTGTGTGTGTGTGTGTGTGTGTGTGCGCAATCACTTGAGGAGAATGAAGTCTGTGTGTGAGAATGCCTCCATTTTCCCCACATGCGTTTTTGATGAAATGGCGTTTTGATTGAAACACACTTTAATGGAGAGGAGTGGGCCAAAATTGCTGATTGCAGCTTTAACATAATGTAATATAAAAACAATGTATTGGGTTTTTTAGGGGAAATAATGAATTTTTGTATTGCTATAAATGACAGAGTGTGTGTGTGTGTGTGTGTGTGTGCGTGTGCGTGTGCGTGTGCGTGTGCGTGTGCGTGCAGGCAGGAGACACGTCCAGGTGCGTCTGGTTGAACCGGTGGCCGGCTCTCTGAACAGCGGTGACTGCTTCCTCCTCATCACACCCAAACACTGCTTCATGTGGAGCGGGGAGTTCGCCAACGTCATCGAGAAGGCCAAGGTGACACAAAATAACAGTTTAAACACATTTATATTTAAGTCATTTGGCAGTAAATCTTTCCAAAGAGAGGTGCAGTAAGACTTGAATAGAACCAGTTTCAAGCATTTTATAGTTGCTAAGTTAACAGAACAAGCTCTCTTGACAAGCGACTCTGCTGCCTGACATCGGCTGGGAGCTGGTTCTAAATATAGGTGTAGCAAAGTCCTTTTTGCCACCGACACTAACCACGCCCCCTCGTCTCTCACAATGGGGTTATGAAACCTGAATCATACTCACAACAAGGACCCAGATGCCTCCGTCATCGATTATTTGATCATTTCCCTTTTTTGGTCAGACATCAGAGATGGCCTCCTTCATCCAGGCCAAGCGGGACATGGGGTGCAAGGCCCCCCAGGTGAGCACCCTGGAGGAGGGCATCAACACAGACAGCCGCTGGGCCAAGGAGTTCTGGACCCTCCTGGGTGGCAAGACCAAGTACATAGGTACAGCCCGCTAGACCCAGTACTCAAGTACACTACACCCAGTACTCAAGTACACTCGATCCAGTACAGAGGTACAGTACACTAGACCCTGTACTGAGGTAGTACACTAGACCCAGTACTGTGGTACAGTACACTAGACCCCATACTGAGGTAGTACACTAGACCCTGTACTGAGGTAGTACACTAGACCCTGTACTGAGGTCGTACACTAGACCCTGTACTGAGGTATTACACTCGACCCAGTACTGTGGTACAGTACACTAGACCCCATACGGAGGTAGTACACTAGACCCAGTACTGTGGTACAGTACACTAGACCCCATATGGAGGTAGTACACTAGACCCAGTACTGAGGTATTGAGTACCACAGAACCTCTTCAAGATGAGCATTCATGCGCCAGGCCTGTGTTTACTGAACAGTGCACGTTATTTGTGTACAGACACCAGGGATTTAGTCATTCCAGCCATTAGGAACACATGAGACGTATATACAGCCTTCCCCGGCCACACGGCCTCACCGATGCTGTGTTGATGGATCACTCTGTCTTTGTCTCGGTTCGTCTTTCACTCTCACAAGCACCGTTCTCTGTTCTCTGTAATGTACGTGTAAACATATGGTTAATCAAAGTGTGGCATGAATACTAATATTTATCCTACCTTCCATGGGGGGGTGTGTGTGTCTGTCTGTCTGTCTGTGTCTGTCTGTCTGTCTGCCTGCCTGCATTTGTCTGCTTGTCCGTCTGTCTGTCCATCTGTCTGCCTGTCTGTGTGTGTGTGTGTGTGTCTCTGTCTGTATGTGTGTGTGTGTGTGTGTGTGTGTGTGTGTGTGTGTGTGTGTGTGTGTGTGTGTGTGTGTGTGTGTGTGTGTGTGTGTGTGTGTGTGTGTGTGTGTGTGTGTGTGTGTGTGTGTGTGTGTGTGTGGCAGGTGCCGGGGAACCCGAGGAGGACGAGGAATATGAGAGTGGGGTCCTGGACTCTAACGGGGTCTACCGTCTCCACGGCGACAAGCTGGTACCCGACGAAGATGCCTGGGCCTCCATCCCCAGTGTCACCCTGCTGGACTCCAAAGAGGTTCTACTAATACTATTACTACTACAGTATACTAGATACTACTAATACTATTACTACTACAGTATACTAGATACTACTAATACTACACATAGTACTACTAATACTATCACTACTAAAGTATACTAGATACTACTAATACTACACATAGTACTACTAATACTATCACTACTAAAGTATACTAGATACTACTAATACTATTACTACTACAGTATACTAGATACTACTAATACTACACATAGTACTACTAATACTATTACTACTACAGTATTCTAGATACTACTAATACTACACATAGTACTACTAATACTATTACTACTACAGTATACTAGATACTACGAATACTACACATAGTACCACTAATACTATCACTACTAAAGTATACTCGATTAATACTACACATAGTACTACTAATACTATCACTGTTAAAGTATACTAGAGACTACTAATACTACACATAGGACTACTAATACTATCACTACTACAGCATATTAGTTACTACTAATACTACACATACACGTACTACTAATACTATTACTACTACAGTATACTAGATACTACTAATACTAAACATAGTACTCCTAATAATATTACTACTACAGTATACTAGATACTACTAATACTACACATAGTACTACTAATACTATCACTACTACAGTATACTAGATACTACTAATACTACTAATACTACACAGAGTAGACAATCAGATGAACATGGGGAGTCCTCGCAAGGTGTTTATAGTCTGCATGTTCCCATAGTGACAGGCGACAAATCTCCGTATGATGAGTCATTGTTGGTTCATTATTTAGATTTGCATTCTGGCCATTCGCTTTTATCCAAAGCGACTTACAATCAGTACATTTGTCCAAAGACCGTGAAGTGACAAGATATACTGTATATCACTGAGGTTACACTAAGATTTGAAGTGAGGTTAACCCCTCGTTGCTAAAAAACTACAAGATGGCTCGATGGCAACAAGATGGCTTCATCCCCCCCCAGGTGCTGGTGTTTGACTTCGGCAGCGAGGTGTACGTGTGGCACGGCAAGGACGTGCCGCTGGCCCAGCGCAAGGTGGCGGTGCGGCTGGGCAAGCAGCTGCACGCCGGGGCCTACGACTACACCACCTGCCGGGTCAACCCGCTGGACTCCTACTCCATACACACCCACGTGGCCCTGTGAGTCCTGCAGGGATAGGGGGAGTGGATGGGAGGGAGGGAGGGAGAGAGGGAGGGAGAGGTGTGTAGGAGGGAGGGATGGGAGTGTGCTGGTATCATGTCAGGACAAAGTGAAACCCTGATGCCAAATCAAATGAACAGGGAAATATGTCTGGGATCCTGTACTCTCTGTATTGACTGAGGCATACAGACTTGAACGGAATGCAAAAAGTGGCTCGGAAATGTTGGCTGCATTCTAGAAGCCGATGGATTATTGAATTACACACTGACCCCTAGTGGCTGCTGGTGCACATTACAGCTCACCTCTGCATTTAGCCATTCTCAAGATAAGATAAAACTGTATTAATCCCGAAGGAAATTATTGTGCCAGAGGTTGCATAGCAATAGAATAATAACAATAGATACATAAACAATAGAATAATACAAAATAAAACACAATAAAATTCTTCACATATGGTCCATTCCATGCATGTGTGTGTAGTTTATGGGTGTCTTTTGGACATGTGATCTCATGGGTACAAACATGTATGTTTTTTTTGTTAATTTTATTGTGTGTGTGTGTGTGTGTTTACAGGGAGGGGGGAGGGGCGTCCGAGCTGGTCTCTGTTCGGCCGGCTGTCAGAACACAACGAGACGGCCCTGTTCAGGGAGAAGTTCCTGGACTGGGCCGAGCGCAAGAAGGAGGAGTCTGCGCCCGCAGAGGAGGTCAAGGTGAGGGAGAAGCAATGCTACCAGCAATCTTCCTGAAATGGTACTACTGGGTCATAAGGTGGGAAATTGCTGTAACAGATTTTCTCGTCCAAGGACACAGGCAGTCATGGTGTATTGGTAATGGTGTATTGTAATTGGTTTATGGTAAAAGGGTGCAGGTAAAGTGGAATGAACAGAGCAGATGGTACCTGCTAGCATGCTAGTCTAGTGCTAGTGTGCGCAGGTGACTGACTTAACCTGTGGTGCACTGATTAGCCAATGCACCACAGGCGTGCTGCCCCACCCCCCCAGACTCTGTAGCCCCATCCCTACCATACTCTAACTGGGTCAGGTGAGGCCAATTAAGCCAGCCACCAAACACACACACTCCCACACACTCCTATATCCAATGGCTTCTCTCTCTCTCCCCCCCCATATCCCCTCCAGAGCCCGGTGGCCAGTGGCGGGCCCCGACTCCCGCTGGAGATGCTGGACCTGCAGCCGCTGGACGCGGGCGGCCTGCTGGTGGGCGAGCCGGAGCCGCTGCGCTGCCGGCTGGAGGGCGTGGACGTGCGGCGGGGGCGGGGCCTGGTGCGCACGGAGGACGGGCGGCAGGCAGAGCTGGCCACGCTGGGCGTGGACACCTGGCACATCCGGGAGCACGGCGAGGAGGCGCTGGATGGGGAGGGGCTGGGGCAGCTGCACGAGGGCGACGCCTACGTGATCCGCTGGCGCTACTCTGTCACCACCGTGGGTAGGTTGGAAGGGGGGAGAGGAGGGCGGGAGGGACAGACATCTAGACGTTCTAATAAGAAGATACACATTGCGGTGCAGTTGGATATGCCTTCCCAAAAGAAGCTCAACCAAAATACATACGATAAAAAACTACACCCAAGGATGTATGCTAGCACCTAGGACGGGGACAGTGCCTCAATTCCACCCATTCCATGTATTTTGGCCTTTAAAAAGAACTATGCTTAAATCTTTTCCATGGAAGTTATTAGATCAGCCAATTCTAATGATCTGTAACTCCAAAACCCCGTCTGGGCACTCTTTAAAATGTTTTCAACTGTCAAAAAAACCTCATGACTTAATGATGACTTATGATTTTATGTATTTCAAATGCCATTTGGAGACTACAGTAGGATTTAACGTGTTGTATTTTTCCATTGTCAGTGGGGAAGCGGCAGAAGCCCGGGGAGCTGAGCGCGGGCGCGCTGGGCCGCGAGCGCTCGGCCTGCTTCTTCTGGCAGGGCCGGAGGTCGGGGGGTCAGCGAGAAGGGAACCTCGGCGCTCATGACGGTGGAGCTGGGCAGCCACCGGGGGGCGCAGGTGAGTAGCTATTATGGAACGACTTTCTCTTGTAGTAGATACGTGGATAAGTGGACCTGCATTCATCTACTGCATCTTTTTACTCCGTAAAAAAAATTCAGAGAACTAGAAAGTTTCTCCAGAAGGATAAATGTGCCCATCCACAAGTCAATCCATCCAGGGATTTTTTTCTCTATTAATCATTTTATTTGGGGGAAAAAATTTGATGGCTTTAAAAATTATATAGCCACTAGAGGTTGCTAATAAATACGTTCATAGCACAGGTTTATGTTTATCAGAACAAAAGTTACGCTTTTAGTTGGTCGGCTCATTGACGACACAGACAATACAAATTTAAACCACACACACACACACACACACACACACACACACACACACACACACACACACACACACACACACGGAGGCCTGAAGTGTGCCTGCTTGTGGCCCCAGGTGCTGGTGAGCCAGGGCAAGGAGCCTCCCTGCTTTCTGCAGCTGTTCCAGGGGGGCCTGGTCATCCACAGGGGCTCCCGGGAGGAGGTGGCCAGCAACACAGGTGAGCAGCCCACCACCTAATGGAGCAGGGGCCGGGAACCCTTTCAGTTAGCAGAGAGCCGCGACACAGTAAATACACTGCACATACGCTTCTGAAAAGAGTCCAGGAACAGTTGACCTAATAGTCATTCAAGCTTTTCAGGGAAAATATTGATTCACAGTAAATCATACCATTTAGGCTGAAAAGATGTATTCTTTCATATTCCCCCTGGCATTGCATCATCTACTTTGATTGTAGATTATTAATAGATATTGAATGTAACCCTATCTTTGTGACTTTGTCCAATGTTAATGTAGCTCTGTATCCCAGAAAGACATTTATAAAATGGCATTTACTTTTGGTAATACGATCTATTTTCAGCCTTGTTGGTCAGACGTATGCAATCACGGTAGAAGCCAAGGAGGCTCCGTCTCCATCTGTTGCAGGGAGGGGAGGGAGAGATAAGAGGGGAAGGGGGAGCTGGAGAAGGAGGGGAAATGAAAGATGGATGGGAAGTAAGAATGAAAATGCCTTTCCTCCTCTCCTCCTCTCCTCTCTCATCTCCTCCCCCCTCCTCCTCTCCGCTGCAGGTGCGTGGCGTCTGTTCTGCGTGCGGGGCGAGGTGCCGGTGGAGGCGTCCCTGGTGGAGGTTGAGTGCCGCTGCGCCAGCCTGCGCTCCCGGGCCAGCCTGGTTCTGCTGGGGGCCCCCAGGGGCCGGCTGTTCCTCTGGCACGGCTGCAAGGCCCAACCGGGGGCCCGGCAGGTAGCCAGCCGGGCTGTGGAGGAGCTGACCCAGAGGTGAGGGGGAGGAGGACCGGGGAGGGGGAGGGGGGTGGCTGGATGAGTGGATGGATGCAAGGATGGATGGACAACAGATGAGTGTTTAGATGGATAGATAGATAACAGATGGATGGATGGTGGTGGATGGTTGGTTGGATGGATGGATCACAGAGTGGATGGATGGATGGATGGATGTATCACAGAGTGGATGGATGGATCACAGAGTGGATGGATGGATCACAGAGTGGATGGATCACAGAGTGGATGGATGGATGGATCACAGAGTGGATGGATGGATCACAGAGTGGAAGGATGGATGGATCACAGAGTGGATGGATGGATGGACAGATAAAGTGTCAATGACTGTGTTTTAATGTATTTATTAATGTGTGTGTGCAGGTGCGCAAGAGAGCTGGGTCTGACCGCCGGCAGTGCGGTGAAGGTGGAGGAGGTGGAGGAAGGGGCGGAGCCAGCAGAGTTCTGGAAGGCCCTGGGTCAAAAGGACAAGAAGGCCTACGACTGCATGCTCCAGGGTACGCACACACGCACGCTACAGACATGAATCCATATCTGATACCTTTGTGTTTATACAGTTAAATCTATTGTGTCATTTAGCTGCAGCTTTCATCCTAATCACAGTGATTCAGTAAGAAGCAGGTAGGGGTTAAGGCAGCTCATTCTAGGATGCCGACAAGTAGATTGCAGACATTTGGGAAACGAACCCAGAACCTTCCGGCTGGTAGTCTACCAACATCCAGCGACCTAACCACTGCACCGTGTCGAACCCATAGCTTGCACTTTATCTAAATGATTTGGAACAAACTGCGATGCCACTGGCTGAAGACTGTGTCAGCTGGTTTTAAGTTCCTACGGCGTCCTGGCTGATCTCTCTCGTGTGATTGGCTGCAGACCCTGGGAAGTACAACTACACGCCCCGCCTCTTCTGGCTGGACGCCAGCTCAGGCGTGTTCCGGGGGGAGGAGCAGCTCAGCCCCACCCGTGTCGCCGAGGGCGTCATGGCCATGCCCTTCCTCCAGGAGAACTTGTACTCCGCCCAGCAACCAGGTAGGGTGGGTGGTGGTGGTGGCAGTGGCGGTGGTGGTGGTGACCATAACAACTCAATGGAAATTTTGATTTTGAATTATGATTATGTACATAGATGAAAAGATTGCAGTAATAATGAATGTATAGATTACCGTCGTAATGAATGTTTAGATCACAATAGATATAAATGTACAGATTAAAGTAATAATCAATGAAAAGATTTATAGATTACAGTAGTAATACATGTATATGTATAGATTACATGAATGTATATATGTATTAGATTACAGTAGTAATCTACTGTGTGTGTGTGTATGTGTATATATACGCACAGTATATATAGGGGTTACAGTAGTAATGAATGTGCATAAATTATAGTCGTACTGGATGTAGCTGGTGGCAGTAATTCAAGTAATTCTGTACACATGTATACAGATTGCATTAGTAATTCATGTGTATAGACTACAGTAGTAATTAATTATTATTATTAATGTATACAGCAGTACAGATAGTGTTGCATGTGTAGATGGCGGTGTGGCTGTGTGAGGGTGTTGACGGTCCTCTCCTGCCCCCCCCACAGCCCTCTTCCTGCTGGACAACCGCATGGAGGTGTACCTGTGGCAGGGCCGGGAGCCCGAGGACACGCAGCTGGCCGGCTCCGCCAAGATGCGCTGGGACAGCCAGAGGAAGTGTGCCATGGAAACGGTGCTGCAGTACTGCAAAGGTCAGAGGTCACCGCCCACCACAACCTCAGAAAGAAAGAAGGGCCAATGAGGCTTTGAGAATCAATAAGTGAAATGTTAGATATTTTAGTGTTTTCCCTTAATAAACACCATTGACTATTAATATTGTCCTCACTTGTCTCGATATAATGCGTCATGCGGTGTCTATTACAGAGAAGAACCCTCGGCGCCCCCCGCAGGCCTACCTGGTCATGGCAGGCTGTGAACCCCTCACCTTCACCAACATATTCCCCTACTGGGAGAAAGACCCCTCCATCGCTCCACAGGTGGGATGCTATTCATATGGGGTTCGATCCCTCACTGGAAGCATCACAGTGCACTTATCTAATTAATTCACCCGATTGTGAATTTGGTGTTGCATGAAAATCATGAACTCCACTTATGTTGTGAGTGGGTTATGAAGTGCCTCTGTCTGGTCTGTGGTGTATTAGTGTCAACACCTTCCTAGGTAAAACTGCATTACAGTTCCAGTTCAGACATTCCTTCATGCCCACAAAGCTAGCATGCCAGCGCTCTCCTGAGTGAGTGAGTGAGTGTGTGTGTGTGTGTGTGTGGTGATAGCTGGTTTAAACTGTGTGCATTAATTAGCTAATTAATTAATTAATGCTCAGGTTCGAGTGAGGCCTGCCAAACACACACACACACCACATATGCAAATACAATCCATGCGATGTCAGGATTTCTGTTAATCTAAGCTATGTGTGTGTGTGTGTGTGTGTGTGTGTGTGCATTTTATGTGTGTATGCGTGCGTTTGGGGTGTGTGTGTGTGCGTGTGTGTGTGCAGGGGGAGAGCTCCCGGAGCAAGGTGGTGCTGGTGAAGGAGGTGCTGTCAAAGCTGAGTAAGGAGCAGTACTCCATCGAGGAGCTGACCGGGAAGCCCCTCCCGAGGGCGTGGAACCTCTGCGGCTGGAGGACTACCTCTTCCGACCCGGACTTCAAAGTAAGAGCGCACACCGCCGCCCGCCGCAGCTACAGAAGCTTCTTAGTGGCAGACACCTTGCCACTGTGGCAGAGGAGACACTTTGAAGGAAGGCTCATGGTTGGTCCATTTGTGTTCACAATTTGTTGATGATCAACGTTTTGATTCAATGCATTATTTGGATTTGATTAAGATAAGATTTGAGAGGGAGGGGATGTTTTTTGGTTGGTATAGTTTCAAAACCTCCACTTTGCAACTCTAATGTTACATCCAGCAGCTTAAATGCATTAATTATATTACTTTAAAGTTGGTGATTGTTAATTGTATAAGCTTTCTTGTCCCTGTTCATTATGCCAACTTGGAAAGACCAGAAGTGGACACTAATTATTAATGGAAAAGAATCAAAATCTATATATTGGAATTAAAATGGGGTCGGATTAGAGGACATGAAATTGCATTGAATTACTTTAGATTGCATTAGGTTGGAGACGATTGGTGTGTTGTTTGAGTTTGTCTTGTAACCCATAGTCCCGGTGGAGTGCCTTCAAACTAAAAGTCCTGTGGTGAACGTTTTGTAGGTCCTTCTGGAGATGAGTCGTGTGGAGTTCAACGCCCTGCCCAGCTGGAAGCAGAAGAACTTGAAGAAGAACAAGGGCCTGTTTTAAAAAACCTTTTAAAAATAACTGTAATCTGTAAACAACGGCTCCTTTTGTACACACTTTGTACTTCCGTGGGATGATTTCAAACTTCTCCTGTGAACCGAGCAATGGCAAAAAAACAAACAACGCATCTGTATATTTTGTGTTAAAAATGTTTGTTTTTTTCTACACAATCTCATTTCTACATTTTTTTTTTAGTGGCAATGAAACCGTTCCATAAAATTTGATGGTTAGTATTAAGGTTCTCCCCGATATAGAATATATACCCCCATACACACACACATTATACATATGTAATATACGATAAGTGTTTTTCCTTGTGCCAATGTTAGCCTTTTAAATGTTTAAATATGTGGCAGAATGTATGAAATGAGCCTGTGGTTTCAATGATATATACTCCTGTCCAACTCGTGAGACAGGCCTTATTCCCTGTAGCAGCCATCTTGGAGCTGAGCGCTAGCTGGAAGGGAGAACGAAATGCAGAATTTTAGAACTAAGATGGAACCAAGATGGCCGCAAGTGATAATGGCCCATGAACATAACAGCCCAACGTAGATATAATCTTGTATCTATTTCATGTCTGTCAATAATTCAGCATTATTATTAAGTAAAAAATCCGCTGACCCTAAGACGAACATAGACCTATATATAATGTAAAGTAGTAACAGTCGCTTTGGGATAAACAACGCTTTGGGAGAGTCATGTCATCTTCGGCTTTCTACTTGAATAATTTCAACAACTAAAACGTAGTTCACATTTTTTGTCCTGAGAAATAATAAAGCCAGCCCAGCCAGGACCTTTAGTCAAGGAGACAAACAATACTATATAGCCCTACATCTAGTTATTTTATTTGGTTGAAAATGTTTGAATGGATTTGTAGACTAACCCCTGACTACAAACACGTCACTAACATGTATTTGCAGAGGGCAGAAAGCTGTAATTGCCTCAATTCTAAGCCCCTCATTTCATAATTTGACTTGGTGTAGTATCTCACAAGTGGGTTGTGGGTAAAAATGTATAACGTTTTTGCTTTAAAAAAAAGCATTTGAGTGTGTAGTTACCCTTTTAATGAGTTTTACTGGAGGATGTCTTTCGCTGGTCATGTGATGTGACTCATTGTGGAACTGGTTGGCTCGGACAAAGAGAGATTGGGAAGTTTGTGTTTGTTGTGTGCAGAGCAGAGGGTGTATGTGTGTGTGGTGTGTGCAGGTGCGCAAGAGAGCTGGGTCTGACCGCCGGCAGTGCGGTGAAGGTGGAGGAGGTGGAGGAAGGGGCGGAGCCAGCAGAGTTCTGGAAGGCCCTGGGTCAAAAGGACAAGAAGGCCTACGACTGCATGCTCCAGGGTACGCACGCACGCACGCTACAGACATGAATCCATATCTGATACCTTTGTGTTTATACAGTTAAATCTATTGTGTCATTTAGCTGCAGCTTTCATTCTATCACAGTGATTCAGTAAGAAGCAGGTAGGGGTTAAGGCAGCTCATTCTAGGATGCCGACAAGTAGATTGCAGACATTTGGGAAACGAACCCAGAACCTTCCGGCTGGTAGTCTACCAACATCCAGCGACCTAACCACTGCACCGTGTCGAACCCATAGCTGCACTTTATCTAAATGATTTGGAACAAACTGCGATGCCACTGGCTGAAGACTGTGTCAGCTGGTTTTAAGTTCCTACGGCGTCCTGGCTGATCTCTCTCGTGTGATTGGCTGCAGACCCTGGGAAGTACAACTACACGCCCCGCCTCTTCTGGCTGGACGCCAGCTCAGGCGTGTTCCGGGGGGAGGAGCAGCTCAGCCCCACCCGTGTCGCCGGAGGGCGTACATGGCCATGCCTTCCTCAGAGAACTTGTACTCCGCCCACAACAGGTAGGGTGGGTGGTGGTGGTGGCAGTGCGGTGGTGGTGGTGACCATAACAACTCAATGGAATTTTGGATTTTGAATTATGATTATGTACATAGATGAAAAGATTGCAGTAATAATGAATGTTAGTTTACCGTAATGAATGTTTAGTACAAGATATAATGTGTTAGTATAATCATGAAAGATTTATAGATATACAGTAGTAATACATGTATATGTATAGATTACATGAATGTATATATGTATTAGATTACAGTAGTAATCTACTGTGTGTGTGTGTATGTGTATATATACGCACAGTATATATTAGGGGTTACAGTAGTAATGAATGTGCATGAATTATAGTCGTACTGGATGTAGCTGGTGGCAGTAATTCAAGTAATTCTGTACACATGTATACAGATTGCATTAGTAATTATTGTGTATAGACTACAGTAGTAATTAATTATTATTATTAATGTATAACAGCAGTACAGATAGTTGTTGCATGTGTAGATGGCGGTGTGGCTGTGTGAGGGTGTTGACGGTCCTCTCCTGCCCCCCCCCCCCCCCCCCCCCACAGCCCTCTTCCTGCTGGACAACCGCAATGGAGGTGTACCTGTGGCAGGGCCGGGAGGCCCGAGGACACGCAGCTGGCCGGCTCCGCCAAGATGCGCTGGGACAGCCAGAGGAGTTGTGCCCATGGGAAAACGGTGCTGCAGTACTGCAAAGGTCAGAGGTCACCGCCCACCACAACCTCAGAAAGAAAGAAGGGCCAATGAGGCTTTGAGAATCAATAAGTGAAATGTTAGATATTTTAGTGTTTTCCCTTAATAAACACCATTGACTATTAATATTGTCCTCACTTGTCTCGATATAATGCGTCATGCGGTGTCTATATTACAGAGAAGAACCCTCGGCGCCCCCCGCAGGCCTACCTGGTCATGGCAGGCTGTGAACCCCTCACCTTCACCAACATATTCCCCTACTGGGAGAAAGACCCCTCCATCGCTCCACAGGTGGGATGCTATTCATATGGGGTTCGATCGCATCACTGGAAGCATCACAGTGCACTTATCTAATTAATTCACCCGATTGTGAATTTGGTGTTGCATGAAATATGACTCCACTTATGTTGTGAGTGGGTTATGAAGTGCTCTGTCTGGTCTGTGGGTGTATTAGTGTCAACACCTTCCTAGGTAAAACTGCATTACAGTTCCAGTTCAGACATTCCTTCATGCCCACAAAGCTAGCATGCCAGCGCTCTCCTGAGTGAGTGAGTGAGTGTGTGTGTGTGTGTGTGTGGTGATAGCTGGTTTAAACTGTGTGCATTAATTAGCTCATAAATTAATTAATTAATTAATTAATTAATGCTCAGGTTCGAGTGAGGCTGCCAAACACACACACACACACCACATATGCAAATCAATCCATGCGATGTCAGGATTTCTGTTAATCTAAGCTATGTGTGTGTGTGTGTGTGTGTGTGTGCATTTTATGTGTGTATGCGTGCGTTTGGGGTGTGTGTGTGTGCGTGTGTGTGTGCAGGGGGAGAGCTCCCGGAGCAAGGTGGTGCTGGTGAAGGAGGTGCTGTCCAAGCTGAGTAAGGAGCAGTACTCCATCGAGGAGCTGACCGGGAAGCCCCTCCCCGAGGGCGTGGACCCTCTGCGGCTGGAGGACTACCTCTCCGACCCCGACTTCAAAGTAAGAGCGCACACCGCCGCCGCCGCAGCTACAGAAGCTTTTAGTGGCAGACACCTTGACACTGGGCAAGAGGAGACACTTTGAAGGAGCTCATGTTGTCCATTTGTGTTCACATTTGTTGTGATCAACGTTTGATTTCAATGCATTATTTGGATTTGATTTAAGATTAAGATTTGAGAGGGAGGGGATGTTTTTTGGTTGTATAGTTTCAAAATCTTCACTTTGCAACTGGAATGTTACATACAGCAGCTTTAAATGCATTAATTATATTACTTTAAGTTGGTGATTGTTACTTGTATAGCTTTCTTTGTCCCTGTTACATTATGCATAAATGGAAGACAGAGTGGACACTAATTATTAATGGAAAAGATCAAATCTATATATTGGATTAAATGGGGTCGGATTAGAGGACATGAAATTGCATTGAATTACTTTAGATTGCATTAGGTTGGAGACGATTGGTGTGTTGTTTGAGTTTGTCTTGTAACCCATAGTCCCGGTGGAGTGCCTTCAAACTAAAAGTCCTGTGGTGAACGTTTTGTAGGTCCTTCTGGAGATGAGTCGTGTGGAGTTCAACGCCCTGCCCAGCTGGAAGCAGAAGAACTTGAAGAAGAACAAGGGCCTGTTTTAAAAAACTAAAACTTTTAAAAATAACTGTAATCTGTAAACAACGGCTCCTTTTGTACACACTTTGTATTCCGTGGGATGATTTCAAACTCTCCTGTGAACCGAGCAACGGCAAAAAAACAACAACGCATCCTGTATATTTGTGTTAAAAATGTTTGTTTTTTTCTACACAATCTCATTTCTACATTTTTTTTTGAGTGGCAATGAAACCGTTCCATAAAATTTGATGGTTAGTATTAAGGTTCTCCCTCCCCGATATAGAATATATACCCCCATACACACACACATTATACATATGTAATATACGATAAGTGTTTTTCCTTGTGCCAATGTTAGCCTTTTAAATGTTTAAATATGTGGCAGAATGTATGAAATGAGCCTGTGGTTTCAATGATATATACTCCTGTCCAACTCGTGAGACAGGCCTTATTCCCTGTAGCAGCCATCTTGGAGCTGAGCGCTAGCTGGAAGGGAGAACGAAATGCAGAATTTTAGAACTAAGATGGAACCAAGATGGCCGCCAAGTGAATATGGCCCATGAACATAACAGCCCAACGTAGATATAATCTTGTATCATTTCATGTCGTCAATAATTCAGCATTATTATTAAGTAAATCCCTGACCCTAAGACGACATAGACCTATATATAATGTAAAGTAGTAACAGTCGCTATGGGATAAACAACGCTTTGGGAGAGTCATGTCATCTTGGCTTTCTACTTGAATAATTTCAACAACTAAAACGTAGTTCACATTTTTAGTCCCTGAAGAAATAATAAAGCCAGCCCAGCCAGGACCTTTAGTCAAAGGAGACAAACAATACTATATAGCCCTACATCTAGTTATTTTATTTGGTTGAAAATGTGTTGAAATGTGATTTGTAGACTAACCCCTGACTACAAACACGTCACTAACATGTATTTGCAGAGGGCAGAAAGCTGTAATTGCCTCAATTCTAAGCCCCTCATTTCCATAATTTGACTTGGTGTAGTATCTCACAAGTGGGTTGTGGGTAAAAATGTATAATGTTTGTCGCTTAAAAAAAAGTATTTGAGTGTGTACTTACCCTTTTAATGAGTTTTACTGGGAGGATGTCTTTCGCTGGTCATGTGATGTGACTCATTGTGGAACTGGTTGGCTCGGACAAAGAGAGATTGGGAGTTTGTGTTTGTGTTTGTGTGAGAGAGAGGGTGTATGTGTGTGTGTGTGTGTGTGCGTGCGTGCAAGTGTGTGTGTGTATGTGTGTGTGTGTCAAAAGCATGTGCCATATACTGCTTTTATAACCTAATATTCAAGTGCTCAAAGTCTTTGTAGGACAATGCATGTTGTAACAATCTAAAATATATTGTAAATGAGAGGAGCCGTCTTGACTCTTATTTCTCAATTATATCATTTATATTTCTCGCTATATATCTGAAAAAGCATAGACAATATTTCTAACTTCCTCTGGCTGTCCCAGCACATAATGAAGTGTTCTTTTCTCGACATTAGTGATGTACTAAATGTTGCTATAGATGACGTTCTGAGCAGAAGTTCTGATGTAACAGAGTGGCACTGGATGGGTTCATCTGGGTTCCAGCATTCCTAGGGTTCAGTTCTGGGTTCTGTACCCTGTTGTGTAGTGCATCCCACTACACAACAGCTTTTAGGCATTTTGCTTGTGTGTTTGTTTAAAGTTATACATCTGTATCTATTGCACATATATAGGCCCCTGTCACGTGGGGTTGATGTGGTAAGAAGGAGAGGATCAGAACGCAGGCAGCGAAGTTAACTTAAATGTTTTTAATAAAAGAAACTAAATAGGACTAAGCTACAAAACAAAAATCTACAACGAACTGACAGGGAACACAGGCTTGGGGCAGGGACTGTATAAATGGGGAGAAACTGATCAGGGAAGTGGAGACAGATGCAGACAATCAAGGGCGGGAACACAACACAACACAGGAATAAGCGGACAGCAAAATAAAAACAGATAAACTAAAACACAGGGATATCAGAATACATGAAAACAATAACTAATAACAAATACAAATTACAAACACTCAGGGAACACACCAGGAAGGAGACAAACTGACAGGTGGGGCCGGAGACAGAACACAACAAAGACACGTGGTAAATAATAATCATTAAGTCCAGCAGGGGGTGCAAAAACCCACAACGTAAATCGCATTAGAGACGGACAGAGACAGACCGTGACGCCCTTCATACTGTATACACTGTAGCTCAAAACTAATGGACAGTGAGGGAATGTGATTCAGAAAAACGCAATGAAAGCAAATACAAGACACATTGGCAATGAAAAAGCAGGTTAAAATGTTATTAAACAACCAAAACACCCCATTTTGGCACAACGATTTCGTGATCCATGTATTACGAACAGGAGGCCACATAACCTGTTACTCATTCATACATTGTAAACACTCAATAACTACATTTTAGAATAAAACTATGAATAACCCAAACGTGTGTACGTTCACATTATTATTTCATTCTATCGTATGGATTTGTCGGGTTAGCATGAATGGAGATTTATTCAGCGTTTTGTCCATTTGTCAACACAGGAAATTTTAATATAATACCTAAATAGACAGACATTTGTTCTTCTCTGGTTATCCAATAAGACTCAATTGTTTTCTTTTCCCAAATGTATCAAAATAAGCACCAGACTGTACTTGACCTTGTGTAACCATACACTGTAAAAAAAAAATGTAACCCAATAAAAAACAAGTGTAACTCCAGCACTATCTCGACAGGTGTGTGTGTGTGTGTGTGTGTGTGTGTGTGTGTGTTTGTGTGTGTGTGTCTTGTCACACGCAAGAAAGCATGTGCCAGATACTTTAACTTTACTATAGGCCTACTATACTTGTATAACCTAATGTTAAAGTTCTCAAACTCTTTGTAGGACAATGCATGTTGTAACAATCGAAGATATATTGTATATTGTATAAATGACAACCGCAGTCTTGACTGTCATCTCTCAATGACGTCATTTGTATTCCCAGCAATTAGAACTCAGAACGCATGCAAAACATGAAAAGGAAAAGCAGGTCAAGCTTTATTTCGCCCATCAGGACGTATGCGTCGTGACAGAATAAATGAACGCACGTCGATAGAAAGGACAACCACGTGACCTCCTCCTGTACTGACCGCAGACCTCAGATCTGTGACGTCACGATCAGCGGGCTCCTCCCCCCCCCCCCGCGTCACGTGTGTTGTGGCGGAGACTCCGGGGAACTCACTTCAATTCAATTCAATTCAATTCAATTCAATTTAAAGAGATTTATTGGCATGGGAAACTTAAATTTTCATATTTATACATTTGATAGACAATATTGCAATATGAGTTTCTAAAGTATACTTATGAAGAACTAAATATATACAGGTAAGTAAGTCAACTTAAAATATATATATATATTATATAATATATATAGAAAATACAAAAAATACAAAAATACAAAAAATACACTAAAAAGAAAAAATGGAAAAGAAAAAATAATATATATATATATGCAGAGTGACTACACGTTCTGCCAATTGTGTTTCTCAAGTGACGCTCACTTCGGACGTAGTGTTGCTCCATCTGACGCTCCATCCTCATGGCTGGGGGCGCCTGAACCTTGGATCGTATCTGACCCGTTACATGGTCAAAATGGTTATTTAGTGAGTGGTTTGTTGTTGGTTTGTTGATATGCGTCTCCGGTCTGATCCGGATCTATTGATGATGTGTTTGTGGTGTATTTTGGTTGTTTGCCAGCCAGACGTATCCTCTTCCGTGGATAAACGTCCCGGTCCGGAGCGCCCTGGCGATGCGGGGCCAGTGGACAAGGAAGAGGTCGGTTTGCGCTTTGATAAGATAAGATAAGAGAGGATAAGATCAGATCAGATCAGATCAGGTAGGATAAGATAAGATAAGTAAGATAGAATTTATTAATCTTCCCGTATTAATCACGAAGGGAAATTCCTTGTGCCCAGATTGCATAGGCAATACAGTACAATACAACAACAGAGAAATCAAACAGAATAAAAACTAACAGATTTATAAATGTACAGTCAAAATATAACCAAATATATAGCAAGATAGATATTCATAAGGTATGAAGTGTAATACTGGGATAATAATAATGGTTAAGGGTTAGGGGACGTATTGATTCCCAGTCTCTGCCCTCACTTGTCCTCAGGTTGAGAGGCTGGCGTCTACTGTTCACTGTCCCTGTTGTTGTTGTTGTTGTTGGTGTTGTTTTTGCACCATGGTCACAGTTTCACCTGGTGCTTAGTGTTGTTCTAGTGTGTTCTGGTGTGACTGTCTGAGGATGTATTCTGTGACATTCTGTGAATGTCAAAATATAACAATGTATATTTTATTACATTGATTTATATTTGTATTGCTCCCCTTAATATTTTTTTGTATACTTTATTTTATCTTATGCAGTTTTCTTTTGTTTAGATTTTTTGTAACTTTAATATAGTTTCTATTCTATTTTTATTTCTATTTGTATTCTTTTATAACTGCAGTCGGATGTCGGGCGTTTTGCACATAAGAGTTTCACTCACTGCTTATACTTATAAACTGTGAAGTGACAATAAAATACTTGAAACTTGAAACTTGAAACACAGTTCACCTGGTCACAGTTCACCTGGACTCTGCACAGCTTCCCTCCTTTACCACCCCCCCCCCCCCCCCCCACCCTCCTCCGTCCAATAAGCCACGCCCACACGCCCCACCCAACCAGGGTTTGAATCCCATCCCCTCTGATCCCTAATGACACTTTACTTGTATCTTGTATCTTGTTTACTTGTAAGTCCTGGCACTTAAAATAGCTCATGTGTCTGTGTGTCATTGCATCTTATTCTCGCCATCTTGCTGTTTACCAGGAAGGGGTTAACCTGGCAAGTATGAAGTGCTTCAAACCTCTTCTATTGTATTAACCGAGCAACAATGTGTGCTTAGAACCTGTTCTATTCAAATCTGACTGCACCATCAGCGGCATAGTGTTGTCTCATTCATCTCCACAGATGTACACTTTAAAATTGTGAGTCGCTTTGGACAAAAGTGTCCGCCAAATGCCCTAAATGTAAATATAAATGTAAACATTATACGTTTGTATAACTTGCTTTTAGTTAGTCTAGCTTTAATCTATGTAGAGGTTTAAACTTTATTTGTCCTTTATTCCCTGTGTACTATACAACAATTAGCAAAAATAACATTGGTCATTCATTTTTTATTAAAAAACAAAAAACAAAAAACATTGGGCTCAAAACCTACTTTTATTTTTTTAACCGACAAACAAGTCCACGTGTGTGAGCCCTTATCCGTTGCCTTCTACACAGATGCTTAACCCCTACCAGGCAGACAGACTGTGCGGCTATTGGGGCTCAGTCCCAGTGGGCTGCGGCTGGGAGACCCAAGACACCCTAACCCCACCCTGCTCCACCCTGCTGTCCCGCTCTGTCTCTGCAGGTGCCAGAGTTGTCCAAGATGTCTGTGCTGATGAAGCAGCGAAGCAAGGTGGAGCAGACCCTGCGGGCCATGCAGCGTGCCGGGCCAGCCAGCCTGCAGGTGGCCAGGTACGCACACAAAGTGCACCAGTGTTGTACTGGGACCATGATGTCATTGAAACCCGGTGTTAACCTGTGATGACCCCTGTGGTGATCTCAGACTTCGACATGACCCTGACCAGGTTCGCCCACCACGGAAAGAGAGTGCCCACCACCCACAGTGAGTAGAGCAGCCCACCCTGACCTTCGTGGGATAATAATAAATAATAATTGTATAATTGTATAATAATAATTATAATAAAAACACACACCATAATACAATTCATAAAAATGTCAAAATAAAAATCTGAATCATAATAACCGGGTCTGAAACACACCCAACCACCTTTATTGGTCGTATATTGTCTACAGCAGCCTCTATGTATGATTTTATTTGGTTATTATAATGCACGATTGTTTTTCACGATTGTTTGACCCGACTCAAAGCGATGATTCGACTATTCAGATAATTTAGCAATTCTTAATGTAGTAAAAGTCGATAATGTAATACACTACACCCCACTACACTTTTTTTCCTAATCATAGCAGTAATGTATCCCTGTGCCTTCCAGATATCCTGGACCACAGGATACTCATCGATGAAGACTACACACAGGCCCCCTCCCACACTTCCATACATTTAGAAAAATATCCGGAGCGCTGTCACCGCTTTCCGCCATGTTCTCTGATAATGACATTGTAAACAAACCCACGTTGCATGCAGCGCCTGCATCTGGGAGACTGTCGCTTACTTTGGTTGATGCTGGGCACAATAACAATTTTAATTAGCCTAGAAAAAAATATTGCAGATGTTGTTATTATATAGCAAAGCTGGATGGGTGGACCCGTCCTTCACATCCTGGATCACAGACTACCTGACAGGACGAGATGAGCCCTTGCCCTAGACCGAGGTGTTGTAGTCTTATGGCCGACGTGGGGATGAAGGATCTCCTGTGCCGCTCCGTGTGTGAGCGCAGAGAGATGAGCCGTCTGCTGTGGCTACTGCTCTGCCAGGGCGTGGTAGAGAGGGTGGCTGACATTGTCCATGATGGCCAGGGCGTAGTAGAGAGGGTGGCTGACATTGTCCATGATGGCCAGGGCGTAGTAGAGAGGGTGGCTGACATTGTCCATGATGGCCTGCATCTTGCTCAGCATGCGTCTCTCCACCACAGTCCCCAATGAGTCCAAGCTCCTCCCAAGCACTGAACCAGCCTTTTTGACCAGCTTGTCCAGCCGCCTGGCGTCCTTGTCTGTCATGCCACCTCCCCAGCAGACTGCTGCATAAAAAAGGACACTTGCGACCACTGACTGGTAAAACATGAACAGCATCTCACCGCAGACATCGAAGGACCTGAGCCTCCTGAGGAAAAACAATCTGCTCTGTCCCTTCTTGTAGAGAGCATCCGTATTCAGGGACCAGTCGTTTGGTATCGAGGTGCACACCCAGGTACTTGTAGGTTTGCACCACCTCTATGTCCTTTCCCTGGATGTTGACTGGATGCAGGGGTGGTCTTGGAGGTGTTCAGTAGCAGGCCGTTCCTCTCTCTCCAGTCACTGAAAGCTCCCACCAGACTCCTGTACTCCTCTTCCTGTCCCTTCCTCACACACGCCACAATAGCTGTATCGTCAGAGTATTTCTGGATGTGGCAGGACATAAAGTTGTACATAAAGTTGTACATAAAGTTGTACATAAAGTTGTACATAAAGTTGTACATAAAGTCCGATGTGTATACAGTGAACAGGAACGGGGCCAGAACAGTCCCCTGTGGAGCCCCAGTGCTGCTCACCGCCGTCCCAGAGACA
>PIJE02001274.1:140463-145463 GCA_002895965.2 Coryphaenoides rupestris | reverse complement strand
ACCCAATTCGCGTTCTTGCCTTTATTTTAACGTCTGTGTGTGTCTGTGGTGTGTGTGTGTGTGTGCGTGTGTGTGTGTGTGTGTGCGTGTGTGCGTGTGTGTTTTGTGTTCACCCAGCTTCCACGCCGTTAAACGTTTTCTGTATGCGATCCTACACTTTCCTGTGTCGTCTCGCGAGCTCGGTTAGCGTCCGCCGGCGAACTGAGGGAATCTCTGCGGCGCTAAGCAGAACAGACTGGCTCTAATACGCAGACTGTCAGCCGTCATCCCGCTACTCATTGGCTCAGAAACACACGATAGATCTAATATGCTGTAATATTTCACGCTCTCTGGCTTTTTACGCTTTTAGTTTCTCTTCCATTCTATTTCATTTCATCGCATCTCTCCCCTCGCACCCCCACCCCCCCCCCCCCACCCCTGACTCCTCCCATCTTTTCTCTCTCTCTTTCATCTCCTGTTTCCTGTTCTCTTCCATTCCCACACCTGTCCATCCTTATTTTCCTTTCCTTTCTTCTGTCCATCCTCTCCTCGTTCCCTTCCCTTAACCCATCTGCCGTTATTTGCCCCCCCCCCCCTCTTCCCCCTCTCCTCCTCCTCCTCCTCCTCCGGTGTTCCCCTGTTCCCCCAGGCCCCTGGACAGGCTTGCGTTGTCGTGGAAACGCGACGGGCGGTGGCTGGCCGCCGGTCGCCGTCTGCTGATCGCCGCGGTGACGCCGGCGGACTCCGGGGTGTACGTGTGTGAGGCGGCGCTCGGCAACAGCACTGTGAGGCCCGTCGAGGCCCGGGCCCACCTCACCGTGATGGGTAAGACACGCACGCACACACACACACACACACACACACACACATATATTAGACCAGTCAATCAATTGTAGCTGTGTGCTGTGTGCAATTGCCGGTGTTTTTGCCACACGGATAATCGCCTTCACCGTGCGCATTACTGGGTTTTGCCGAGCGATGACGCGGTCGCTTACGCGCGACGTGGCCGTGTGGTAACGGGTACAGAATGAATTAACTGGGCCGCGTTTAACGACAGGATCATGGCGACACATTGATCCGATTTATTTATTTTAATGTGCAATCTAAAAACGCCCGTGAGGTTGCTCTGCCGCGCCACACGACCAGTGGTACACCGAGGCGTCTGGTTGATCTGGTTGTTTTGAACACAGTTCTGTGGCGTTTTTAACCATTTGAGGGCAGCATGGCGTAGATGTAAAAAAAAACAGCTTCAGTCGAGGGACACCTTCTGCTACGGTTGTTCTGTTGTCCCGTGTATTTCCGGTATAATCCTTTGCCTAATAATATACTATATATACATACAAATATACACATATACATATACACATACAGTATGCAGGCACACACACACACACACACATAACCACAAATATAGAAGTATGCACTCCTGCATGCACACTCCCAATCCCCACACACGCTGATGCGCGGTGACGCACACGCTGATAAAGATGATTATGTGTGATTATCCAGATTGAGGCAGATCCCACCGCTGGAGTACTTAAAGCGCTCCGCCTCCAGTCATGTCTCAGCATCTCAGCACCACCCACCCTCCCCCCCTGTCATGCTCCCCCCCCACCCCTTCCTTCCGGCCCACTAGACACACACACACACACACACACACACACACATGCACACCCATACACACATGCAAATGCAAATGACACACACATCTAAATAAAATAAAGTTAAGAGAGACTCCCCAGTACCCACACACACAACTTACGCTCTTTCCTCCGAATAAAAACATCTGTGTGTGTGTGTGTGTGTGTGTGTATTGGTCAGAGAAGGACGTTGAACCGGCACGCTGGCCTGCAGGGGTCAGAGGTCATGATGACAAAGGAGTGACCTGGCAGCCCGGAGAGTCTGAGGGGAGAAGCCTCTGGAATCTCTCAGTAGGGGGACTAGAGGGGTGGGGCCGGGGGGAGGGGGACACAGAGACACATTCACTGGCCCAGGGGCCCCCTTGGAGGATCCAGGGCCACAAGGTTTAGGGGAGGGTGTGTGGGGGGGGTGGGGGGGAGGGAGGTCAAGCAGGACAGGGCCTGTGGCTCTTCAAAAAAAAAAATCCTCCCTCCCTCCCTTTTTTTTCTTCTTCTTCTTCAAGGCACAACGGCACTTTGATGCCTCGGGTTTTTAGGGGCCTGCAGTCACTTTGGCAGATGCTAGAGAAGGCACACACACACACACACACACACACACACACACACACACACACACACACACACACACACACCCAGGAAGTCTTGCTGACATCATGTTGTTAGCAAACGTGGATCCTAATAAACGTATAAACACACACACACACACACACACACACACACACACACACACACACATACGTGGGGGGACCACCACCACCACCACCACCACGGCCTACCTGTTACCAGGCAGGGGATGTCTGCCGTCTTGTCCAGCTCAGCCAGGGTCTTCCTCTTGGGCTGTGCTCTGAACGCCGGCAGCTCTGGGGGACAGAAGAGCGGCGGTGCGTCAGAGCGGAGCCATCATTAGTGCAGAGGCTCACCGTAGCTCCACGTTCCCCCCCCACACACACACACCTTGTCACTGATGCGCCTTTTTTTAATAGCACTCGACACGCAATTTAATCCCGATTACACGGTAGGTAAATGACAGTCCTCCGCCTGGAACTGTTTTATGTACGTATACACATGTATTTGTGTTGCTATTTGTTTGCTTGTTCTAATTCTGTCCGTTTATCTCGGCGGTGCTGCGTGTCTCACAACAAGTGTGTCCTCCTGCATGTGGCGTGAAGTTGTCGCCACCGCCACCACCGCCACCGCCGCGGTCGCCACCGCCGCCACCGCCGCGGTCGACACCGCCGCCACCACCACCGCCGTGGTCGACACCGCCACCACCACCGCCGTGGTCGACACCGCCACCACCGCCGCCGTGGTCGACACCACCACCACCACCACCGCCGCGGTCGACACTGCCGCCATCGCCACCGCCACCACCACCGCCACCACCGCCACGGTCGACGCCACCGCCGCGGTCGACACAGACCGATAAATGCCAATAAATATGCATTTCACATAAAAGTACATAAACGCTTGACATTTATTGGTTGGAGGTTTATTATTTCCCCTCTCAGGACACTCGCAAAACATATTTAAGACCGAGGTGAGTGATATTCAGGACTTTTTAATGCCTTTTAAGGATTTAAATTGACATTTTTTTAATGTAGGACTTTGTAATACTTTGTAATGGCCCCGCGGGGCCCCTGAGAGATGCAGCGGTTAAAGTACTGCTTGAAGCCGGTGGGAGCGGGGGATGCTTCTCGCCGTTTTTACCCTTTTCAATGATTCCGATTAATTTAAATTGTTAAGAACTTTTGGTAAATTTGCCATTTTAATTATTTCATTCGGGAAATAGCAACCGCTATTGTGCTACTTCAGTTGCAGGAAAGCACTCTCGGAATTGTAATTATAATATTCATAATCGATCATTAGCGGTGAGTGGCAGTGGAAGTGGCCCTTCTGGTGTCAACCACGTGGCTCTCGTGTCAAGCTAACGCAGATAGCATCATTGTTCAGCACGACCCCCGGTCGGTCTGGGAGACGGTTCAACCTTTAAATCGTTTTCACTCCAGTTTTGCGAACAAACTTTCCACACTGGATGAGTGAACCGAGGCGGAAAGACTGAATAAGTAACCGAATTTAACAGCAGAATAAGCAGCACTTGGACGCGTTACCAAACACACCGCCTGAAATCGCAGTATCCTCCCCGGGACGGAAAACCAGAGTTATAAGTTCTGGTGGTGAAAGCATTTACCATTTACATCATTACGCCTGGAATTCGCCAAGATGAGATGAGGACAGGGAGACTCGACGTCAACGCCAAAACAGTAAACGCATGTTCCGCTGCTGAAAACAGACTGCTGGAGGAGATGAGGCGCACCGCAGGGGAGGGTTCAGGAAACACACAACATTTCTTCCTGCTTCCACGCCAAATCGCCGGCGGTTTCACTGCTTCAATCGAGAGACGGACACAGTCAAATAAGACGCAAACCACACACCGTCCGCGGGTTGTACCGTATTTTCCGGACTATAAAGCGCACCGGATTATAAGGCGCACTGTCAATGAACGGGTCTATTTTCATACATAAGGCGCACCGGATTATAAGGCGCACCGCATTATAAGGCGCATTAAGCAACACAAAACAGTCAGATAAATCGAACTTTATTCAACTCATTCACAATAACTCTCAACATTGTTCAGTTGTAACACATAAAATACAAAACAGGCGCATTAAGCAACACAAAACAGTCAGATAAATCGAACTTTATTCAACTCACACAATAACTCAACATTGTTCAGTTGTAACACATAAAATACAAAACAATACTCACTTTTTCAGTTCATTCCTCATCCACAAATCCATCAAATTCTTCATCTTCAGTCCTTATACACACACCATAATATTACCGGTATGTTGAAGCACAGTACGTATTACTCCGCAAGGCTAGTATTACGCCGCGGTAGCCGTAATGCGCCGACAATCCATCAAGTATTACGCCGCGGTAGCCGTAATGCGCCGACAATCCATCAAGTATTACGCCGCGGTAGCCGTAATGCGCCGACAATCCATCAAGTATTACTCCGCGGTAGCCGTAATGCGCCGACAATCCATCAAGCGGTGCGGCTTGACAGATTTTTGAGCGCCGTGTACCACATAAAATCGGTTCGAGGTTAATACATAAGGCGCACCGGATTATAAGGCGCACTGTCGATTTTTGAGAAAATTACAGGATTTTAAGTGCGCCTTATAGTCCGAAAAATACGGTAATTAATATAGAAAGGCCCGAGATAACAACACGTTTGTCGGGTAGGTCGGGGCCTGCCGTCCACGGCCGAGTGCATTCATCGTAATAGCAACGTATGGGCGGGAGACATCCGTTGCTGCGCCTCACCGTAATGCATTCATCTTCCTTGGCGCCTCGTGACGATTTATCAGCTGCGCGGCG
>PIJE02001274.1:130463-135463 GCA_002895965.2 Coryphaenoides rupestris | reverse complement strand
TGTTTTAATGACAGTGGCTAATGGGGAATGCCAGGTGATCGCTACGGTGTGTGAGGGAGAGAGACCGATTGTGTGTGTGTGTGTGTGTGTGTGTGTGTGTGCGTGTGTGCTTATATTTGTGTGAGTATTATTTGTTTGTGTGTGTGTAGTGTGAATGCGTGCATGTGTTTGTGTGTGTGTGTGTGTACTTTATATTTCTGTTGTTGTTGTGTGTGCGTCCTCCTCATCTGTTTTAATCTGTATGCTGTTTGTTTGTGTGTGTATGTGTGTGTGTGTGTGTGTGTGTTGCTCTTGTGCATAGTGCACATTGAGGTGCATGCATATGGATGTACAATATGTCCCCCCCCCCCACACACACACACACACACACACTCGCTCACGGGCTCAGATAAGGGTTATGCGTATGAAATAGATAAAAAGGCCGCCTCAAAGGCATTCATTATTCAATTTCATCGCTGTTGTGCGCTCTGCATCATGCATCAGCATATGTATGAAGCAGCTCCTCTGTGTGTTGTGTACTGTATGGGCGGCAGCTGCGGGGACCGCAGCATGGCTCCACCCATGCTCCTGTGCTCATTGTGAGGGTGACAGCAGACAGACTGCAGGTTTTAAATGTGAAAGCTGCAGCCGCTACCCATAGCACACCCCCCCACCCAGCCCCCCCCACCCCGCCGGCGTCCTGCGGGCCGACCCTGTGCAGCTCCCCCGCAGGGCACTTTTGTTTTCGTGTGCATATGCCTGTTTCTGTCTGTTCCTGTGCTGTACGTGTGTGTGTGTGTGTGTGTGTTTGTGTGTGTGTGTGTGTATGTGTGTGTGTGTGTACATGCATGTGTGCGTGCGTGCGTGTGTGCTTTCTTTTTCAACATGAATGTGTAGGAGGGGTAGAATGGTTGGGGTGAAGGGTTCTATAACAGCATCAATTATGCACACGCACACACACATACAGTATACACACAAACACACACACACATACAGTACACACACACACACTGCGCAAGTGTGTTTTCCCCGCCGGCCTCAACAAAGGAAAAGGCAAAAATAAGGACACTTATTTTTCCGAAGAGGTTTTTCCTCTCCTTCCACGTCTCTGCTTCTCTTTCCAATAATGCCGTGTTGCCTAAGTGCAGAGCATCAAAGGAACAACAAGGTTTCATAAACATCTCTCCCTGCTTCATGTGCAGCAGCTATAAACCGGGCCCCCGGAGCCAAGCGTCCTGCAGCAAAATACATATTTGAACCGCATGAGAATGTAACGTCGGCCACCTGACATCTCATGGATTGTGCATTAGGAGGACCGCGTCTCGCCGGGAATCAAATGACACACTCTAACGTATGGGGCTCACAAATTCACTATATATTCAATATGTATGTGTAATGCATACCGCCGCGCAGCTGATAAATCGTCACGAGGCGCCAAGGAAGATGAATGCATTACGGTGAGGCGCAGCAACGGATGTCTCCCGCCCATACGTTGCTATTACGATGAATGCACTCGGCCGTGGACGGCAGGCCCCGACCTACCCGACAAACGTGTTGTTATCTCGGGCCTTTCTATATTAATTACCGTATTTTTCGGACTATAAGGCGCACTTAAATCCTGTAATTTTCTCAAAAATCGACAGTGCGCCTTATAATCCGGTGCGCCTTATGTATTAACCTCGAACCGATTTTATGTGGTACACGGCGCTCAAAAATCTGTCAAGCAGCGCCGCTTTAATGGATTGTCGGCGCATTACGGCTACCGCGGAGTAATACTTGATGGATGTCGGCGCATTACGCTACCGCGGAGTAATACTTGATGGATTGTCGGCGCATTACGGCTACGGCGGAGTAATACTTGATGGATTGTCGGCGCATTACGGCTACCGCGGCGTAATACTAGCCTTGCGGAGTAATACGTACTGTGCGTCAACATAACCGGTAATATTATGGTGTGTGTATAAGGACTGAAGATGAAGAATTTGATGGATTTGTGGATGAGGAATGAACTGAAAAAGTGAGTGTATTGTTTTGTATTTTATGTGTTACAACTGAACAATGTTGAGTTATTTGTGTGAGTTGAAAAAGTTCGATTTTATCTGACTGTTTTTGTGTTGCTTAATGCGCCTGTTTTGTATTTATGTGTTACAACTGAACAATGTTGAGAGTTATTGTGAATGAGTTGAATAAAGTTTCGATTTATCGGATGTTGTGTTGCTTAATGCGCCTTATAATGCGGTGCGCCTTATAATCCGGCGTGCGCCTATGTAGAAATAGACCCGTTATTGACAGTGCGCCTTATAATCGCGGTGCGCTTTATAGTCCGGAAAATACGGTACAACCCGCGGACGGTGTGTGGTTTGCGTCTTATTTGACTGTGTCCGTCTCTCGATTGAAGCAGTGAAACCGCCGGCGATTTGGCGTGGAAGCAGGAAGAAATGTTGTGTGTTTCCTGAACCCTCCCCTGCGGTGCGCCTCATCTCCTCCAGCAGTCTGTTTTCAGCAGCGGAACATGCGTTTACTGTTTTGGCGTTGACGTCGAGTCTCCCTGTCCTCATCTCATCTTGGCGAATTCCAGGCGTAATGATGTAAATGGTAAATGCTTTCACCACCAGAACTTATAACTCTGGTTTTCCGTCCCGGGGAGGATACTGCGATTTCAGGCGGTGTGTTTGGTAACGCGTCCAAGTGCTGCTTATTCTGCTGTTAAATTCGGTTACTTATTCAGTCTTTCCGCCTCGGTTCACTCATCCAGTGTGGAAAGTTTGTTCGCAAAACTGGAGTGAAAACGATTTAAAGGTTGAACCGTCTCCCAGACCGACCGGGGGTCGTGCTGAACAATGATGCTATCTGCGTTAGCTTGACACGAGAGCCACGTGGTTGACACCAGAAGGGCCACTTCCACTGCCACTCACCGCTAATGATCGATTATGAATATTATAATTACAATTCCGAGAGTGCTTTCCTGCAACTGAAGTAGCACAATAGCGGTTGCTATTTCCCGAATGAAATAATTAAAATGGCAAATTTACCAAAAGTTCTTAACAATTTAAATTAATCGGAATCATTGAAAAGGGTAAAAACGGCGAGAAGCATCCCCCGCTCCCACCGGCTTCAAGCAGTACTTTAACCGCTGCATCTCTCAGGGGCCCCGCGGGGCCATTACAAAGTATTACAAAGTCCTACATTAAAAAAATGTCAATTTAAATCCTTAAAAGGCATTAAAAAGTCCTGAATATCACTCACCTCGGTCTTAAATATGTTTTGCGAGTGTCCTGAGAGGGGAAATAATAAACCTCCAACCAATAAATGTCAAGCGTTTATGTACTTTTATGTGAAATGCATATTTATTGGCATTTATCGGTCTGTGTCGACCGCGGCGGTGGCGTCGACCGTGGCGGTGGTGGCGGTGGTGGTGGCGGTGGCGATGGCGGCAGTGTCGACCGCGGCGGTGGTGGTGGTGGTGGTGTCGACCACGGCGGCGGTGGTGGCGGTGTCGACCACGGCGGTGGTGGTGGCGGTGTCGACCACGGCGGTGGTGGTGGCGGCGGTGTCGACCGCGGCGGTGGCGGCGGTGGCGACCGCGGCGGTGGCGGTGGTGGCGGTGGCGACAACTTCACGCCACATGCAGGAGGACACACTTGTTGTGAGACACGCAGCACCGCCGAGATAAACGGACAGAATTAGAACAAGCAAACAAATAGCAACACAAATACATGTGTATACGTACATAAAACAGTTCCAGGCGGAGGACTGTCATTTACCTACCGTGTAATCGGGATTAAATTGCGTGTCGAGTGCTATTAAAAAAAGGCGCATCAGTGACAAGGTGTGTGTGTGTGGGGGGGGAACGTGGAGCTACGGTGAGCCTCTGCACTAATGATGGCTCCGCTCTGACGCACCGCCGCTCTTCTGTCCCCCAGAGCTGCCGGCGTTCAGAGCACAGCCCAAGAGGAAGACCCTGGCTGAGCTGGACAAGACGGCAGACATCCCCTGCCTGGTAACAGGTAGGCCGTGGTGGTGGTGGTGGTGGTGGTCCCCCCACGTATGTGTGTGTGTGTGTGTGTGTGTGTGTGTTTATACGTTTATTAGGATCCACGTTTGCTAACAACATGATGTCAGCAAGACTTCCTGGGTGTGTTTGTGTGTGTGTGTGTGTATGTGTGTGTGTGTGTGTGCTTATACGTTTATTAGGATCCCCATTTGCTATCAACATGCCAACATGTCAGCGAGATTTCCTGGGTGCATGTGTTTTTGTGGTGTGTGTGTGTGCACGTGGCCATGTGTGTGTGTGTGTGTGTGTGTGTGTGTGTGTGTGTGTGCACGTGGCCATGTGTGTGTGTGTGCCTGTGTGTGTGTGGGGGGGGTTTATTCCCTGCCAGGCAACAGGTATGCTTGTGTTTGTTAATAGATATCTTTATGTAAATGTGTGTGTGTGTGTGCGTCTGACATCACTCTTCGCTGCTGCGTTGCTATATTCCCTCTACACTTGTTCAACGGCTCTGATAAGTGAACGAGTAATCTCCACTAATTGCCCGATCACTTAATGGCCGCCACTTAGCGCAGCATGACAAGGTGTTCTGGAAGTGATGTGTGAATAATTCTCCCCCTCGGTCCCCTCGCCCCCTTGCTGCAGTCTGCCCACCTGCGTGACCGATCTCGCTCCCTCTCCTTCCGGCTCCTCTTGTCTCTTGTCTGGTTCTGACTCTCAGTGAACCCCCACACCACCACCCCACCACCACCACCACTGTCTCCCAACGGCCGCCTGTTATTCACTGGAGCAGTGTTAAAGGGGCCCTAGTATGCCACCGGGTATGAGTGTGATGAGCCATTACAAGCCGTTTCAACATTGTCATGTGACAGAAATTGTCATTGCGGCACGGTGACATCACAGGGGGAGGGGGGGGGGGGGGGGGGAACTCTGTGTCCACCCAGATGTATGCTGACTAGGTCAGACTACCAGTCTACCCGGTGGACTGTAGCAACTGGTAGGCTGATCTGGTCAGCATACATCTACGCCC
>PIJE02001274.1:120463-125463 GCA_002895965.2 Coryphaenoides rupestris | reverse complement strand
ACTACACCTGCACCGTCACCTCGCGGGCGGGCAACGACTCGCACTCCGCGCGCCTGGAGGTCATGTGAGTGCGGCGTGTCACGCACAAACAAACAAACAAACAAACAAACACTCCCCCCCCCTCCCCCCTCCCCTTCCCACTTATTATAGAAACATCAACAACAACAACAACAACAACCACCACCGATCGGCAGCCCTCAAAACGCTGGCAGTATAAATGTTCGATCTCTCGCCGGCAGCTAACCCCGTGTGCACAGCCACGCAGATTTGGAATCTGATTGACAGAGGGAAGGCTTGACTGCTCCAGGCACCCGAAACCCTCCAATATGCAGAGGAGGAGGAGGAGGAGTAGGAGTAGGAGGAGGAAGAGGAGGAGGAGGAGGCGTGAGGAGGAGAGGAAGCAGCAGCAGCAGCAGCAGCAGCAGCACCGCTAATTGGCCGCGGTAGAAAAAAAAAAAGAGACGTCCGCTTAATTATAAAGTAGCTTCGTTTGTCGCGATAGCCGCGGTGGTCGCTCGGAGGCGAGGCCTTCTCCCGTCGGCAGTTCTTCGCCGGCGTCGCGACGGCGCAAACCTGGCGAGGACGGAAGACGCTTTGTTCATGTGTGATAATTACTCCGCGGGACTTTCCTGTCGCCAACGTGCACACACTTGACGCACTGAAGAGCACGTGAAGTCGTTTTGAGCCCGTTTACCCGGAAACACAAATCCATAACCACTGCCGACGTAACAACATGTCCTCTAAACAGCCAGAGAGTACAGTCTCATTAAAAAGGGGGATAAAGGAAGCTGATTTGGCATGGGCCATTACATATTAATAGGCACAAGGGGTGATATATCTTTGAAAAGGTGCTGATGATATATTAATACAACAGCGAGGTGAAAGGCGTGGATGGAACCTGACTCCACATCCCGCTGAATTATAGAGCTGCAAGCCTACACTAGTGTGAGAGGTGTGTGTGTGTGTGTGTGTGTGTGTGTGTGTGTGTGTGTGTGTGTGCATGCGTGTGTGTGTGTGTGTGTGCATGTGGAGGCGGATGTCTGGCTGACATTCCTGTTAGCTCAGTATCAGCGGGTCAAACAGGGTAACCGACACTGGCAGATGAGCAGACAGACTAATTAGCGGCAGGTGATTGGTTCAACTCCTACAAGACCCCTTTTCTCTCCGTGTGCGTGTGTGTGTGTGTGTGTGTGTGTGTGTGTGTGTGTGTGCGTGCGTGCGTGCGTGCGTGTGTGTGTGTGTGTGTGTGTGGGTAGGGTGTAGTCGCCTCACCATGGGCTGGCCTCATGCATTAATTAACACGATCATGTCAAGTCATGGGAGGAAAAAAAACGTCTTCTCCATGCTGCTCCTCCTTTCTCTCTTCCTGCTCCCTCTCCCCTCTCTCTCTTTCTCCCCCCTTCCCTTTCACTCTCTCTGTCTCTCTCCCCCCCTCTTCCTCCACTCTCTTGCCTCTCTTTATCTCTCTCTCTCTCCCTCCTCTCCCTTGTTGCTCACGTCTCATCTCCCTTTCACCCCCACCCCTCCCCCATCTCTCTCCGTAATGTCTTGTGGGATAAATAAATTCAGTTATTCATATTTATTTCCTCCTTCTTTCTCTCTGCGCCCCCCCACCCCCCCCCCCCCACCCCCTCCCAACCCCCTCCCCAACACCACAAACATACCAAAATAATGAGCGGAGGCAAACACATACACCACAAGAACCCACAACAACAACAACAACAACAACAACAACAACAACAACAACAACTTAACACAGCAGCCTTGTTGTCCACACGGGGGTCTTTGACAGTTTGCATGGTTAGTGTCCTCTCTCAACAACAGTACGTATTAATGACCACTCTGACTGTTCTCTCGGCTTCTGTCGTCTGGCTGTTGGCAGGTTATTATAAATAAAGGCTCAGCGAGGACTGTAGTGTTGTTGCTCATCTCTGCAGCGCGCCATAGGTTTTGGTTTTCCCTCTGTCCTCACTTCAATACTGTTATGGCTGCCGTTGGGTTGTTCAGCCAATGGAGAAAAGCACTTGTGTGCCGTTTCATTGTTTCAGATGAAACAATGGGCCATAACAGAAACACAAACAGCGTACGATTACTGCAGCATTGCTCATCGAAACGACGCTAGACGCTAAGCCCTCCTCTCCCTGTGTGTGTGTGTGTGTGTGTGTGTGTGCGCGTGTGTGTGTGTGTGTGTGTGTGTGTGCGTGTGTGTGTGCGTGTGCGCAGTGAGCTGCCCCACTCCCCCCGCTCCCTCGCAGCCCAGCTCAACGACTCCGACTCACGCTTCGTGCACCTGTCCTGGCTCCGTCCCTTCGACGGGAACTCACCCCTGCTGCACTACCTGTTGGAGATCTCTGAAAACAGTAAATGTGTGTGTGTGTGTGTGGTGTGTGTCCAAGTGTGCGTGCGCGTGTGTGTGTGAGAATTCCTGAATTTGTCTATATGTCGAGGTTGGTAAGTGTTTGTCGCATCTGGACGTATACTTCACAGTCTCTAAGCAGCCAGCATCTGTCGGCTCACTTCCTACCAGGAAGTGACAAGCTCTCATTTACGCACGACAAACATATGGAGAATGATGCAGATGTGCGAATGTGCACTCAGCGCCTCCCCCCCCTCCCTCACACTCCCACCTCTCACTCTCTTATTCTCTCTCTCTCTCTCTCTCTCTCTCTCTCTCTCTCTCTCTCTCTCTCTCTCTCTCCCCCATCCTCTCCCACCCTCTCTGAGTCGCAGATGTCTTAACAGAAGGGAAGCGCTTCGTCAGATTACGGATTGGTGACAGAGAAGCCAGAGAAAAAGAGGGGGAGGGAGAAAGGGAGGGAGGAAGGGGGAAAGCGAGGGAGGGAGGGAGGTAGGGAGGTAGGGGTACAGGAGGAGGTATCAGGAGAACTAATCCAGTGTAAAGAGTGCAGTGAAGTTGTTCTGGCGCTGGGAGGATGGCCAGACGGAGGATGGAACACGTTATTAATCCCGCGCTAAACGTGGAGGTTTCTCTTTCATTCCTTTCATGGTACATCACGCGAACAACACAAGTTAGTTTGGACCATTTTGCGTGAGTGCTAACAGTGGCTCACCGACCAACAATTTGAAAAAAACGGTGTCCAATCGTGTACGTGCAGATCGGCGTCGTTGGGCAGAGAAAAGCAACCAGGCACTTGACTTTGTGGAGAACGTCCCTGATTGGTTGTTATTTTGGCCGGGTGGGTTGAAGCATTTGTGACAGCCTCCTCCTACGCAGTCATCAGGCACTCGTAGAATGAAGGGGTTTGTTTTTTTGACAGAACGTTCCATTTACAGATAGCTACTTGGATGTTATGAGTCATTTGACAATTCTTACTTGGTTATTTTCCAGAAATATTGCCTACCGCTTCATTAACTCTTGACTACGACCGATCTTCAAACTCCTGGAGCCCGCCTTTGGCTCCGGAGCCTACTCCTCCTCACATGCTGGTCAGATGTTAGTTTGGGGTCGTTCCATGTCTTTCCTGTCATCGTAAATCCACAATTAAGCTGTGATTATCGCTGTAATGAAACCATCCAAGGCCAGTGTTTGAGCAGTGGCCTGCTGCTTGTCCATGTGGAGAAACGCTGTGCTTATTCACGTGGGCTTCACTTTCCAAGGAGAGCAATAAGTAGTCAGTGAGTAATCATCTCTTTAAGAGGGCGGAGGGGCGGATAATTAGCATCTACATCCAGTCCCTACAGTGCATATCAACCGCCGAGTTTATAGTCATTTATAATATTTTAGGTTCAAGTTTCCCCCATAACACAAAGTAATTCACCTTTTACCGTCCAAAAGACTGTATTTAATGTAGCTCTAATTAACATATCCAAAGTAGCACATGGTATGACGACAATTAACATATGCTAAGTAGAACATGGACTTACTCTGATTACACATCCAAAGTAAAACATAGAATTTCTCTAATTACCAGCCGCGTTCCACTGACATCACACCCACGTGGAAAAGAAGCCACAAAGTGAAATTGTAACGACGAAAAATCGGATCGCAAATGCAAAAATGTAACATCCAAAGCACTGTTCAACTTTACAATGTCCAACTCCCTTTGCAATGCTGTTGGTTCACAATATACTTAACTTATGTTGACCTGGTCTGACTCCATAATAAAGGTGCCATTGTGAAGGTGGACCCGCCGGGGTCACAAGACCGTGTTGTTAGAGAGCCTTGCTTTGGCTGCGGTGCGGCGGGGCTGAGCCGCCTTCCTTTGATGGGCCTCACGTTTCTCTGGGCCGTGCAAAAATATTTGAACTGTTGTGCACTGGGGGTCGGATACCAAAGTATCACATGTTCATTAAACTCTGATTGATGGAGTCATCATAACATAATCATTACTCTCATTACCACATCATTGTAGCACATAGTTATTAGTTTATTACTCTAATCAACTACACTAATTAGCCATACCAAAAGTGGCCTGTCCACATTGTATGCGTTAGAATGTTACTTCTGTTGACATGTTATTAATATCATGAACAGATTACTGCATCACATGCCTCATGAACCCGCATCCGGGCCGCAGCATCCACCTCGCGGTTATTTGATCCAAACCGTTACTATTCTGGGGAATATCAACACATCAACTGATGTGTTTGTGTGTGTCTTTCATCTCCTGGCACTCACTCACTCATTTCTCATCGATTCCAAAAAAGACTGAATGGGTGTTGTGTGTTTGTGTAGTCTGTGTTCCTTTTTTTTCAATTTGCCCTTGCCTGGGACACGTCACGTCACTTCTCATCGATTCTTTTGTCTTCTTGCCACATTGACGTGTGGCAACCGGGGTGGAGGGGGGGCGGGGGGAAGGAATGCAGAAGACGCCAGTGAAAGTGGAGCAGAACTTCTCTGTTGGTCCGCGGGTGGAAAGCACAGAGGCTAACTGTCTGATTGATTTCAGTCCGACCGGAGTTGTGACAGTGAGGAATGGACTCGAGCAACTCACATGCTGATTAAACCCAGTGTGTGTGGTGCGTATACATACGAAGTA